>CABHPH010000296.1:0-29151 GCA_902168325.1 Peromyscus nudipes
ACACACACACACACACACACACACACACACACACAGAGTCTCATCTCATGTATGCCAACTAGCTATGCAGCAGACAATGACTTTGAAATCCTAATTCTCATACCTCCACTTTCCTGGTGTGGGATTGCAGGCACATATTCTTTCATCTGGCTGTTATATTGACCTTTCTAAAAACCTGCTGGTGGCCAAGTCAGAGGAGCAGCAGGTGGCAGTTGACTTCAGGGTGTCAGCTGTTTTTTTGTTTTTTTTTTTTACTTGCATTCATTGTAATCATTCACTTAACAAACACAATGTAACCACATTGTAATTTTTATACTGCCTGAAAGATTTTGCTGGGATATATAAGCTGCAAGGGAAAGAATAAATATAGAGTTAAAATGAGTTAGAAGGAAAACACCAAGATTGAAAGAGTTAGAAAGAAAACATCAAGAATGCGAGAGTTAGAAAGAAAACATCAAGCATGAAAGAAGGAAATTACCAGAAAAATAAAGAATAGAGAATGCAAAAGAAGAAAAAAGAAACAGTCTGAAGGAAACCATCAAGAGAGTGTGTGAGTGTCTTTTTCTCTTACCCCTTCAGACAGAAAAGTCTTAGTATGCTCTGATTCCCTGGATTCTCTGGATTCTCAGGCAGCGATGAAAACCAATGTTTGTTTTGTTTCTACTCTGTTTCATTGTTGAGACTTCCATTTGATCATAATTTATGATACAATAGTTTCTCTTTCTGTACATACTGTAAGCAGAAGTTTCTGTCCTACTAGCAACTCCCAAATGCCCAGCAGCTGCTTCCCAAATATTTCACTTGGAGGCTTAATATTACTTATAAAATCTCAGCCACTAGCTTAGGCTGATTAACTAGCTCTTACACTTAAATTAACCCATAATTCTTATTTATGTTTAGCCACGTGGCTTGATATCTTTTCTCAGTGCGACATTCTCATCTTGCTTTCTCTGCGTCTGGCTGGTGACTCCTGACTCCACCTTTCCTCTTCCCAGAATTCTCCTAGTCTGGTTACTCTGCCTATACTTCCTGCCTGACAATTGACCAATCGGCATTTTATTAAACCAATTAGAGTGACAAATCTTTACAGTGTACCAGAGCATTATCCCCCAGCAATATACTTTTTAAGGTATTCCATTCACAGTGATTTAGCTGAATTTACCTATTAAATTCACCTTGTTCTTGGTGTTTTCCTAGACACCTTCTGTAACAGTCGACCAGTGTGTACACATTCAGTGTGCCATTTGTAGCACTGTACGTTATGCCTCATATTTGAATTTCTTCTTACGTGCTTCTCTTATTGTCTTCTAGAGACCCTGGTCTCCCCAGTCCCAGAAAAACATTCAACATAGGCAGTTCCCTCCTTGTAGTTATAACCTACAGTATTACTGGTAGATATTTATCCCACCTGAGGAGAAGAGCCATCACTGAGCTTTTGTTGCTGAATGGGACAGGTCTATTTAGCGTTCTAATAGTTGGAATACAGTCACCAATTGAGGGGTGTCTACGGTGGTCTTGTCAGCCTTTCCTGCATCCATCTTTGATTTGTTTTTGTTTCTTTCATGGAGTCATTTTTTTTTAGAGCTTTGACTAAGATGTCTAGCTTACAAAACAATGAGACGGCAACTTTCTGTAGTTTAGTGATAGCCAACTTGACTATTTTAAGTCAGCCATCAAACAAAGCATCAAATATAAAATTGTCATTATGATTATCTAATTGATGTTCCTATTTTAAGAATGATTTATTTTCTCACTTTGTCTATGTGTCTATGCTTGTGTGGAGCTATGTGTACATGAGAAAAGGCACCGACAGGAGCAAACAGAACTCCTAGAGATGATGTGACAGGAGGGTGTTATTGGTTAAAATATTAAGGCAACTCCATGTAGTTAAAAGGGAGGTTTATTTTGTGGGGTAACTTAGAAGTGAAGGGATAGGTTACAGGGTCTGGGAAAGGTGTAGTGCAGTCCGGCATGTTCTCTAGAGAACTCTGCTTGGTCTACCTCCAGGGTCCAGGAACCAAGAGAGCTAGCCCATCTGGATCTCAGGTCTTCAGGGGTCCTCTCTCGGCTCTGCCTTGTAGGCGTGACAGTTACCAAAGCCTCAATGGGAGCGGTGCTTCCAGATCAAAGCTGGAATGGCTACCCACTACAGGGTGCAAGCTACTGACTGTGGGTGTTAGTAATGGAACTTAGGTCCTCCGCATAAGCAATAAGCAGTCTGAAGAGCCGTCTCTCCAGCCCCTATTTAATTTTTTAAAAAGTTACATGACATACAATAGTTTTTCTGACAGCAAAGGGTATGTTTATTTTGTTCATAATTTTATTTCTTGTGCCAGCTATAAAGTAGGACATATAATGGATACTCAGTAAAAATACTTAATTGAACAGTAACCTTATTCTTCAAAGACAGTTGCCACTAAAATGGTCAGGATGATTTTTCATAGAATTTTCCACTTGAGAATTCCAGGAAATGCAGGATTTCTGCCAATCTGTCCTTGACATGATGAAAAAGGGAATCCCCTTGCTTCAGTGGGATACATGTTTGATGAGAAGGGTCCCTCATTCTCACATAGGCTAAATTTACTGATTTGGGGTTAAACAGCATAATATGTGCAGAAGCTTGAGAGCGGTGTGGAGAAGATGATGACAGCACCATATGGAAATTGTGTGGTGTCTGGATAGCATGCTGCATTTTAATGTTTAATTTAAGAGTATCTGATTTTGACAGCAAGAATTGAGGATTAAAAAATAGATCTCAAGGATAAATATGGAATAGAAGACTGTGATATTAAAAAAGTCTGTGGCACAAGAACCCATTATAGATGATAGATGTGTGGGTTGTTTTGGTGTGTGTGTGTGTGTGTGTGTGTGTGTGTGTGCATATAGATATAATGGTTCTTTGGAAAAAATAATATTTCACTCCTCTTATTCACTTAGTCTCCATTCTAAATGCAAATTGTTATTTTACACATGAGAACTCATTTTTCTGTATTGTATAATGTTTATTTTGAGTTTTCTTTTATTATTGTATTTCTTATAGACATTCTTGTTAACTGCTTTATTTTTATTTTTATTTTTCGAGACAGGGTCTCTCTGTGTAGTTTTGGTGCCTGTCCTGGATCTCACTCTGTAGTCCAGGTTGCCCTCGAACTCATAGAGATCCGCCTGGCTCTGCCTCTCGAGTGTTGAGATTAAAGGTGTGCGCCACCACCACCCGGTTTTGTTGACTGTTTTTAATTTCAAATAAACATGGTATTTGCATCATTGCAATGGCATTTTAGACACAATTGTTTTATATGATTAGATTGACATAAGGAGTTAGACAAAACATTGAGATAATGCCAGAGCAACATGGTATCTCATGCCATTAACATTAAGTAGATAAAAAACTCCATTACAAAATACTTTTAATAAGTTTATATATATATATTACTTTGTTATAAAGGAATATTTTATTAGTGAGTATAGTAAATGTATATGTTTTTCTATTTCTTGCCAACTAGTTACAGTTATTCACTGTGATGTTAGCATATCTATGTAAGTATGACATCATTTGATAAAACAAATTTAAGTAATATCTACAATACTTTATGTATAAAACTTAGAAAATTTTACAATATAAAGTACATAGACATACACACATACATCTCCAGTATTGCATGATTCCAAAACTAAGAAATTCAAATAAATTTATTTTTATGCATTTAGAAATAAAATTAGAAAACGTTTCTATTAAGTACACCTACATAAACACACACACACGCACACACACACACACACACACACACACCACCAATAGCTCACATATGTACTTTGGCAAATACTAGTGACATCACTGAAATAAAGTATAATGCTTTAGCAGCTATTATTGCCCAATATAATTGAAATTTGAGCTTAAATCCAACCCTTGAGAGATTTTGGTTCAAGGAAGATAATATCCAATTATCTAAGGATAATTTACAACAAATTTAAGTAGTCATGGGTTTCTGTGAATTTCATAATATCTTCCTTAATGGTACGTTTGAAATGAAAATGAAAATAACAATGATGTCTCATCATCTCTATTTTAGTTTACGTATTTTCCCTGCATGTATGACGGTGCACCAAGTGTGTGCAGTACTCGTTGAGACCAGAAGAAAACTTTGGATCCCCTGGAAGTGGAGTTCCAGATAGTCTCAACTGTTTTATGGGGACTGGAATGGAATCTGGATCCTCTATGAAGAACAGCAAGTGCTCTGACCACTTAGCAACCTCTACAGCCCCTCATTCCCACTACTTTTATCGGACAGATTTAGTGTTTGGAGTTGTTTCAGAAAGGAAATTATTATTACTATTTTTACTTTCTTTTTATTCTTTCTCTGTGCCTTTTGCATCATGTATCTTGATCCCATTCATTTCCCCATCCCTTTGCATGCATCCTCTGCCCCTGAATCTCCGCCCCCGCCCCCGCCAAAAACCCCCAAAAATTAAGAGAAAAAAATGAGGCAAAGGGAAAAAAAATAAAAATCTCACCATGGAAGCTGCAGTGTGACAGTGAGTCCCGCAGTAAACCCCTTTATCCACACATCTTCACTTGTAAGTGTTCATTGCAGAGTGATTGGTCTGGTCTGAGGCCTCCAGCTTCTGCGGCCCTGTCGATGCTGGACCCTCACTAGGACTCTTCTTGGATACCTTGTTGTTGTCCTGTGGTGTGGAGACCCTGCAGCATTGGGTCTATGGGTGAGGTCCCTTCACGTGCTCCGGCAGATCACAGATGGGGTGGATGTTGGGGCAGGCCAAGTCATAACTCTGGGTCTGGGCCTGGGCAGCTGCAGGGTTGGTCTGCCCACCAGTTCTCCCCGTCCTCACCACCAGGGGGAGCTCTCCAGCGTTGCCCTGCCTAATTCACTTCCTGCAGCAATGAGCAAGGGATGGGACCAGTTCTGCTTTCATGCCCTCAGGGCTGGCTCTCCCACACATGCACCATCAGGAACAATCTCTATTGTGTTGCCCAGGTAAGGTACAGGGCCACTCTCCAAGTGCTGCAGCTGGTGAGGGAAAGGGACATCCCTCCCACTCTTATGATCTCAGGGCCAGCTCCTGCACCTCTCTCAGACATCAATGGATGGGGATTGAGGGGAGAACATCTCTCCTCCACCCATGCAGCCTCATGTTGTGAGTAATGGGGAGAGCATCCCCTTGCTCACAACATGGGGGCTAGGTCACCCTCATCTTGGACTGCTGGGCTGCTTTGCTATGCTGCCTAGGTGAGGGACAGGGCCCACTTTTCTGAGTGCTGCAGCTGGTAAGTAGAAGGGTCAGACTCTTGTCTGTTGCAGGCAGTAAAGGGTGAGGGGTAAGCGGGTGCATCTCTTCCCCTCCCACACTGCTGCATGACAGATGAGTAGTGGGGACAGCTCTCCCAGCCTTACAACTTCGGGGCTGGCTCATCCACACCTCCCCCTAAAATGTTAGCTCTTCTGTATTACTCAGGTGAGGTGCAGGGCTTGCTCTCCTGAGTGTTTCAGCTGGTGGTGGGGGACAGTAACAGTTCTCCTGCTTTTGTGACTTTAGAGCCAGTTCTCACATCTGCCTTAGGTGTTGATGGGTAGAGTGTGTGTGTGTGTGTGTGTGTGTGTGGAGGAGGGCAATCTTCCCCACCCATGCCACGACAGGACAGATGGGTGATGGGGACAGCTCTCCCTTGCTCACTACTTCAGGAATGGCTCACCCACACCAGCGCCAACAGGGTTGTCTCCATTGTGTTGCCCAGACAAGGTGCAGGGCCTACTCTCCTGAGTGTTACAGCTCGTGGGACAGCTCTCCCATTCTTATGACCACAGGGCCAGCTCTCCCACCTGCCTCAGGCATTGATTGGGGTGGGTAGACAGGGAGAGCATCTCTTCCCAGTCCTTGTGGCCATATGGCAGATGAGGGGTGGGGCTAGGGCTCCTGTGCTCCCTCCTTCGGGGCTGGCTCCCCCACACCTCCACCAACAGGGTTGGCTCTATTGTGGTGCCCAGGTGAGGTGCAGGATCTGTTCTCCCAAATGTTGTAGCTGGTTGGAGGCAAGGACAGCTCTCCCACTCTTGTGACCTCAGGGCCAGTTCTCACACCTGCCTCAGGTCAGAAAGGAAATTATTGGCAAACAAAATCCCCACTGTCTAAGATATTACCAGGTATTTTCACTTCTTCTATTTTATATGACCCAGAGTAATAAAGTAAGCCATTATCTTTGGAAATGTCACACTGAATTTTCAAAAACAGCAGGAGTTAGAAAGATGAATCTTTACCTTGTGAATTATTAAACACATTAAGCCTTGGTTTAAGACACAAAGTACTTAAGAAAAAAAAAAGATTAAAAAAAATCTTCCTGTACATTTCCAAAGAGTTCATCATTGCGTACATCATCCCAGGCTAGAGACTAAACAGCAGAGGCAAGGGGCGGTGTCATCAGTCATCCAGGGAGAAGAGAATCCAACAGGACAGAATGGGCTGCACTATCACCTCTCTCTCCACATTCCCTTAAGCAGAAAACTCAGAGCTGGCCATGAGCTTCATGGAAAAGCCTGAACTAGGGATGAATAAAACGGATTTTTCCCTGTTGCATTTATACAAATCTATTAATTGTATAATATTTTAGAAGACACCATCTTAATTGCTGTGACCAATATTAAGAATGTAGCTGTACATGAAGGGTCTTAGACAATAGTACACAGTAAATTCCCTCAGATACTACAGCATTTGAGACTAATGTAACATACATCATTAAGGATGTTTTGCTTTCAATGAGAGGGAAATAGAGAAAATTCCAACACTATCCAACAACAGAGAATTTGATTCACACAGCAGATTCAGGCCAGCATTGCCTTTCATGTTCCGATGTCTGTGTGATACCCAGAACCTTAGCTCATCTCTGTACATGGACATGAACACTGCGGGTCTGAGCTGGAACTGAGTTGCTGTCATTAATTTGTTCTTGTAAAACTGCAATCACTGGAGTTACTCAGGTGCTACTTAAGGTTTATGTTCACTACATTCACACTAGTGTTTTTCTGTAAGGCACCAGGAGAACAAATTTAACCCAGAACACACATGGATTGTTAATTTCAGTGACACTCAGGAAAAAGTACAGCTGTGAAGTTACTGCCTTAAAAATGCTTTGGATACCCACAAGGGATTAGTAGGACCAACCTATTAACTGTAGGTTGTAATAACAACTATGCAAGATTAATTCAAACAAGAATTCAAAACAAGTAGCAAAATCTAAAGACGATCTTCAAACCTAACATCCTGCACTTAGATACTAGTGAAAACTCGTTAACAGTTTCCAAAATGAAGCACAAAATAAATACAGCACAATTCCCAAATTATAAATAAATGAATAGCATTTATGGCTTCAAAACAAAGTACAGGTAGAAAAGAAGAAAAAAATCTTCATAATTTTCCAGAAAGACTGTAGATAGGTTTTTGGGAATCTCCCAGGAGAAAACTAAATCTGTAAGGAACAGTCTTATGACACAGATAACAGAATGGCAAACACTGTATTCCCAAACTGTAGAATGATGGAAAGTATGTGCACAGGAGAAGAACAGAGCAAAGGGGCAAATTATCCATATTCAAATATGAATTTATCCAGCGGTTTCAGAAATCACACAGTTGGGACACAGTTGGGGAACACACACCATCACACAATAGAAAATGTCCTTTTACGTCAAATACACATGACATATTTAAAAACATATAGCACAAACAATGTTATCAAAAAGGCACAGAACTAGAGAGGGAGCCAATATTTAAAGAACCACAACAGGAATTTTTTAAAAGCAAGTATGAAAATCTAGGTCAAATGGATGGGTTAGCAGAAATACAAAAATTAATAGTACTAGTCTAAGAAAAAGCACACATCACTAGTAGAAGAGTAACATGAAAATATTTAGCACATACCCAAATACCAATCTAATTAAGGTTTTTATTTAGCCGTCACTGCAAACATTCTTTTCAGGATATATGCTTTTCTGATTTTTGCATGAAATATATCCTTTTCTCATGTCACTTGTGGTCTGTATATATCATATTTACCTGTTGCAATATCTTAAAATGTGACTTCCTTGTTACCTTATATTCTTGCAGCCTACACCAAGGACATGTAAGCTCTGTACTAAATGCCTGGGCTTTCAGTTCTGAATATATTACCCAAGAAGATTAAAATACATTTAAGGTACACATCTTCTATTTTGTTATACTTAGTACTAATCCATTTTGTCTTCCTGCTCATCTCTTGTTTGTACAGGCTGTAGGCTAGCACCCATGGACATCTGCTTTCTGACCACTACTGAGCCTCCTATATTCTGTTGTATCTCATCACCTCACTGATGAAAACTCATTTATTTGAATTTTTTGCATGGATGGGAGGAGTTATTGGCAGTTGATGGCTGCTGAGGAGGGGAAGAGTCACCCTTCTTTGAGAACCTGACCTCTGGTAGGTTGTTAGTGCTTATAAGCAGCACCAATTGAACTCAGAGGTTACAAATATATAAAAAGTAAGTAAAAGGAAGACATGAAATTGGGTGGTGGTGGCATCAGAGGCATTAGAGAGTAGTTGAAGGAAATTGTTATGGAAAGATATGATGAATAACCATAATAAAAATATATGTAACTTACAAAGAGTGAAAGGGCATTATTAAAAAAAAAAAAACATTTGCTAGGGCTGAGTATCAACTAAGTGATGAAATGTTTGTGTAGGGTGCACAAGACACTCAGTTCAATCTACAGCACAAAACACTAACCTGATACCATGTCCTAAATGGCCTCACGTACAATAAACTGATTGTAAGTGAAGTTTTACATATTAAAGGTGGTTTCAGAAAGCAAGAATTCCAGTGCTTATTTTTCTTTTACAATGTTTATTATTTGTTGTAAAGTACCAGTATGCTCAGTAATTCAAGAGAAACACAGATAAACACACAACGATGGGATTCAGAGACCAAGAATGAGTGGACACATGTCAAAAGAAACTGAATCTCATTAAGAAATTTATGACAAGGTAATTGAAATATTATGATGAAAATTTCCATCTCAGGTAGTCTAACAAAATAACCACATTCACACACATTTAGAAGTACTGAAATTGGATGTGCTATTTGAAAACTTAGTTTTCCAATTAGTTTTTTCAAAATTAAAACACCTTTGACCCGGGAGTCGTACTTGTAGGAATTTACCTAACAAACTCACTCAAACACCTACCCAGAGGAATTTTAGTGCATCTTTATAATTAACATTTAAGTGATCTTAATTCTCACTAAGAGGTTCTAATTAGGTAAATTTGGGGCAATTTAAACTATGAGGTACTACCTCAACAATCAGAAAAGAATCTGTAACCCATGGACACAAAAAGTGAGAGAGAGAGGTTGGAAGTGATGGAAGCTCTCTTTTCATTAGGCTGAACTTTTATGATTAAATTAAACTATAAGATTTTTAAAGTCCAATAAAAATAATAAATCAGTTTATACATTTGGGTAAGTTATAATTGTGGGGTAAATACTAGAATAGGATGGAATGGAATGCAGAGACAAGTTTAGTTTGATTTGCTAGTAGTCCATTTATGATATTTTACTTCATGCTTAGAGTTGAAGTGGGCTTTTATTTTTTTAACCTACTTAAAGCAGTATTTTCCTTCTGCTTTTAAGAAACAACAATAAAAAATATCAATATTAATCAATCTTAAAAGCCAAATGTCCTTTCAAGTTTTAGTTCTTTACATAAAAATAAGTAAGCAATTCATCTCATTAGTGTGTGAATGTGTTTCGTCTTGAACAAAATTTAAATTTATATGTATTCTAAATACTTTAAAAAATGTTTTAAATAATTTATTATCAGTAAATGTTTGAGTTGTATACCTATGTATATATCTATATTATCTAGAGTCATATAAAAAGTCCTCAGGCAAAAGGGGTTCTTGGTGGTAAAAAATTTTAAGACACCCTATTCTCAGCAACACCTCCAGTCTTTACTTTCATAATATATATGTGGACCCAGAAATTTTGAATTAACTTTATTGATCCTGTCTATACTGTTGGGATATCCTTGAACTTTATAACTAAGAAGATTTCAGGCCATACTCGCTAACAAGGCATCTTTGTGTTCCTGTTAGTACAGCTAAGGACTTTGCTCATCAACAGTCATTTCCTTAGGCATTCAATTATGACTTTAGAACAATTTCTTAAAAGGCTGTAACATGTGAATATCCCAGCAGCAAATTTACATAAAACTGGAGAAAATATACTAAACTTAGGAAGGGCAAGAACGGAACAATAATGACATTAGTGTTAGAGAAACTAACTCAATAACTTCTAATTATTCAACTTTGCAAAACATACATGAAACATAACTTTCTTTTAAAAATTCTATTGCAGTAATTTCAGTCAGTTAATGTGTGTATGTGGGGGTGTGTGTGCCATGGTGCACACGTGATGGTCACAGGGTAACTTGCAGAAGTCTATTGGTTCTCTCCATATCATTTGGGTCACTAGGGTCAAGTTCAGACCTTCAGGATTGTTAGCGATTACTTTCACCTTTTTGCCAGCTCTAAAACAAGATTTTCTAGTAACAGATGAACAGGAGAAATTGGAAATCTGCCTATTATAATTTCACATGCATCAAGTTAACTTTTTTTCATTTATACCTTCAAATGTTTAATACTTCAGTTTTATTCCAACAATCTGTTGATAAGCTAGAATTTGCTAATTGCCTAAAATGGATCTTCAGGTTTTATTTTTCTTTTAAGAATATAAATTTTATTTTTTAAATATATGTGAAACATGAAACAAAACAACACTTTTCTCATGTGTCTTAAAAAAACATTCAGTTTACCTGATAAGACAAAACATATTGGAGGGATTTTCAATAAACCGTCTTTTTTGTCTGAAGTCCTAAAGTGTTATACATAAAAAGTTCACGTACCAACATTTTTTCAGGGTCACTCATCACATGATCAAAATTAACCCGGTTAAGAACTGGTTACATGTTCACAATGGCCACATGACTGCACCAGCATTTGGATTCACCATGAAGTTTTTTCCACATCACAAAAAAATACCTGTCACAATTTATTAGTAACATATTAAATATTAACAGTGACAAATAGATATTTTGATAACAGATCACCAAATAAATTTATCTGTTAAAATAAACTAAAATTTAACATATTTAACATTTTTTTTTGCATTGCTTGGAACTCCTCATGAAATCTAGGCTGTCCTCAAACTTATATCATCTTGATGTCTCAGCCTCCCAGGCACCTGCTCTTCCCAGCTAATATATTTTAATTTAATTCATACCATGATTTGTCTTTATAGAATATTTGTTTGCTTTGCTCTATTTTATTTTGGGGGGGTTTGTTTAGTATGATTTTGGAATGAATAACTGATCTAGCAAATCTAGTTTGTCATTTTCAAGGGACAATATGATTGGAAAGACATGGAAAAATATGAAAGAAATGGAAGGTAAATATTGAAATAGTTAATCAAGTTTATAAACGGGGGCAAATGTTCTGAAAGCAAACACCAGTATTTCATTAGTTTGAAAGCCTTAATTCTTATACAGTGTTTAATGAAATGCGTTTTGTAGAAAACAACCTTTATTGGCATGGGTACTATCAGATAAACTTCTAAATTGGTGTTTCTAAATAATGAACTTTCATCTCGCTTGGTCTGCTTGGGATTTTACTCATCTAGTCCTATTATAATCACTTCTCTTGATCTTCTATTTAAACCAAAGTTTTTGTTTCCAAGGAATATGAAATTTAATTGTTGTTATCAGTTTTAATAACTAGCATTAGCTTTGTTCCTGTTAGTGATATTTGCATTTTTACAGAAATTAACTTTCATGTTAGTAGTGAATTATTAGTACTCATCTATATAGTGGTATTCTATTTGTACTGAAATGTGATTTTATTTGTATGTTAATAAATAAAGTTGCCTAGGGGTCAGAGCTATTAGCAAGCCATAGAGAAAGCCAGGGCGGTGGTGGTGCACGCCTTTAATCCCAGCACTTGGTAAGCAGAACTAGGTAGATCTCTGTGTGTTCAAGGATACAGCCAGCATTGGAGACACACGCCCTTAATCTCAATACCAACCATAGAAGACCTGGAGGTCTGTACAGACAGGCAATGACGAGGTAGTCACGTAGTTGGGTTTACAACCAATGAGAAGGAAGAACAAGGACTCTTTATAAGACAAACGCACAGGAAGTAACTCCCTTTTCGGAGAGGTCTCTTGGTGGGAGAGGCTAGCTGGTGGAAAGCGGGTAAGGCTCTTAGCTCTGACCTCTTGGGCTTTCATCTTTACATTGGCTCTGTGTCTCTTATTTAATAAGACGGTTGGTTACATCTACACATCTAGTTGATTTCTTTGGAATGATTTCCTTTTTTTTTTTTGGTTTTTCGAGACAGGGTTTCTCTGCATAGCTTTGCGCCTTTCCTGGAGCTCACTTGGCAGCCCAGGCTGGCCTTGAACTCACAGAGATCCACCTGCCTCTGCCTCCCAAGTGCTGGGATTAAAGGCGTGCGCCACCAACGCCCGGCGATTTCCTTTTTTTTTTTATCTTTAGGAATTATTTACAAAGAACAGGTAGGTAACCTAGATATACTTCATGTTTTATTCTGGTTCCGCTGTATGTGAAAAGAGTGATAGGCAGTCTGTGGACCTGCTGTTATATAAGAATAGCTAGTCTTTCCCATAATTACAGACCTGAGTTATACAAAGTTCTTATTCAACAACTACAAAATTTTAATAGCTTTAGACACAAATTGAGGCATAAACATGAATTAAACAGACTCTTGCCAAGAGAATTAATGGAAAGACTGAGCACATCAAGCACTCCAAGAACTGAGACAGCCTTCTGAAGCGGGTGAAGGAAAATGACCAGAAGAAAAAGGAAGGTAAAGGGAAGAACACCTGGGTTCAGCTGAAGCGCCCGCCCGCTTCGCCCAGAGAAGCACACTTTATGAGGACTAATGGGAAGGAGCCTGAGCTGCTGGAGTCCATTCCGTATAAATTCATGGACTAATGCACCCCCAAAAAAAGAAAATTTGGGGAGACTTTGGGAATGAGAGGGCTATAAAATGAGGAGAACAATTTCTTAATCTGTAAGAAAAGCCCCAATGGCTTTAATGATAAGTTACATAATTTCTCTAAAATTAGCAAATGAAAATCTTGTGCCCGAAAATGACAGGAGCCCTGGAAATCTCATCTAAAAACTGGGGAAAAAAATGTCAGTGTTTTTTTTTTTCCTGCTCTAAATTCATTTTTAGTAACAGTGGAAGCAATTCAAAATGAAATACAACAGTTAGAACAAGGGAAAGGGAAATGGATGGCAGCAGTAAACAGAAAGAAGAACTACAGTTCAGTGTGTTCCACCGCAGCCCTGTCTCTTAGGACCAAATGTAGCAAATTAAATTCTTCTTGCTTTCAAAAGTCTATGACCATGAAATTATACACTGATCCTGAATTTGTTTTCTTGCATCATCCATTAAAAACACATGTTTGGCTTCAGGTTATTTCCCTGGATATCCGGGAGAAATTTCACTTTTCCTTAAGAAAATTATAACTTTTATTCTATTTATGAATATTGAAGAGAAAGTATCATATGCTGGTTTGTCACATGTGGGAGATGCTTACTGTAGGACAGCAACTACGATTATTATATCTGATATCATAACAATAATGCTGCTGCTATTTTTTCAGGTGTTAATTACTTATAAGACATTTATGATACCAATTTCTGAATAGACTGCATGTGCCTAAGGTTGATATTTGATATAAATACAATGATAGTTGCAATGAAAATAAGGCCATTGGGCAACGAGTCTCATTTCAAGCCAGTAGGTGAGCACACACTTGGTGATAGACTGAACTGGAATCATTTAGGTTCAAGAATTATCGTTGCTGTGGTTGATTTGTCCTGCTATGTCAAAGTACTCTGTATGTTGTAATTTATGAACGATGGTGCCTGTTATACATAGATAGTACTTTTAGTGTCCTTTTATAGCAGTAGTAGCCAAGGGGTTCTCTCAAGCTTTTGCATAAGGACTGATCTCATTCATGAGGGCACAGTTCTTATAACCTGGCAACTTTCCAAAGTCCCTACCCCTTTACGGCACCACACTTCGCAGTGAGGATTTCACCATATGGAATTTGAAGGGATACAGACAAGTAGACGATAGCGGTGGTTAAATGAAGGTAGTTAGCCTTATGTAACTGTCAGTTAGTAGACACTGTATACTAAAAAAAGTGGCCATGATCAGGAAGGAGTTTGATATCTAGTATTCATTTTCACATTGATTGCAGGCTTCTCTTGCCTGGCATCCTATCACAGTTTTGGTTTATATTTTTATGTACCTCGCTTTAAATAGTTATTGTTGATTACTATCCTACAATTGAGTGAGCTTTGATCCAATGGAATTTCCTATTGGACACCCCTGTTGGGTATTTTAACTACAATAAAACATCAACATTTATTTTGTACTTTATTTATAATGAACATTACTACAATCTCATAAATACATAAATACATATGTAAATGAAACTTATTTCCAATTTTCAAAGAAGTTGATCTGTTTGGAAGGACGTCAAGAAAATGAACAATGACATGACTCTATGTTCAATTTACAATTTATATGAATTTTACATAACTTCATAGGCCAGCAGCAGCTGGAGTAGAGATATGAGAAACTTGTTTAAAGGAAAGTAATGCTTTGCTCAGTGCTATTAAACAAAATTGACACATGGGCCTTACAAGGAGGATCGTAGCCACCACATCCCAGTGCAGGATGGAGGGTAAGGAATATATCAGTTCTTGTTTATTTCATTGTGAGCATCAAAGACTGATCTTATGGTTTTACATCTTTAGATACACTGTGGAAGTCATTAGTCAGTAAATTACACATTTATAGTGAAGTGATTTGTGAGGATAAGGCTGGTAAAGTGGTGTTTCTTAGAAGTTTCCAGATATAAAATCTCTCACAGTCAACTGCACCTAGATAAAGCTACAGATTTCCAGCTTCCTCTGGTGATTTTTATGATGAAGTAAATATAAAAGGGGCCAGCCTCAGCATGTGTGTGTGTGTGTGTGTGTGCGCGCGCGCACGCACGCATGCACGTGTGCATGCACGCTAGTATTTGGACCCTGCCTGATAAGTTGGGACAATAGATAGGGCTTTGTGGTGATTTGAGTAGGAAATGTAGTGTTGGGCTCACGTGTTTGAACACGTGATCTCCAGGTGGAGGCACTCTTTGGGAAGGGTATGGAACCTTTAAGAAATTGAGCTTTGATGGATGAAGTATGCCCCTGGGGGTGGGCTTTGATGGTTTATAGCCTAGCTTTACTTCCAACTTGTGCTCTCTCTCCTCTCTCTCCTTTCTGTGAATGGATGAGAATGAGAATATGATCAATCAGCTTCCTGCTCCTGCTGCCATATTTCCTGTCGCGGTTGCCATGTCTTTGTCACTAAAATGGACTTTATCTGTCTGAAATCATAGAGCAAAATAAACCCTTTCTTCCTTACGTTGCTTTTATCAGAGTGTTTTGATAGCACATACAGGCAACTAATGCAGACTGCTTGCAGCCTCCAGGAGCTTCATGGATTCTCTGCACAGAGTTGCCTCTGGTTTGCTTGGTTGATGATTTGGCTGACAGATACGTCATTCTATTTTCATGCTTAAGCAGTTATCTATGATTGCTGTGGCAGAAAGTTACACAATGAGGCAAGTGAGTCCAAGTTCTAACTGCTGCAATGGTCATGTGTAAAGACTTTATAACCGGGGACACTGTTCTTTGGGTTATAAAGTTCGTACATACTGTGCTATAAGGCTCAAATGTTGTGGTGTGAAGGCAAGATGAAGGATATGTATCAAGTATCTTAACAGGTCTTATTAATAAAATCAACCTGGTGCCAGTTATTGGGGTGAACTCTGGAAGACCAGAGAAGCAGAACAAGCCACAGCTTCCTCACCTTGCCCATTCCTCAGCTGATCCTGTTTCCTCAGACTGGAAGCTTCTGTGTCCTCATCTGAATGGGTCTCAGTTGAACTGCTGCTCAAAAGCCTGAATGCTTAACCAGGCTAGTTCCTGGTTTTCACACCTTATATACCTTTCTGCTTTCTGCCATCACTTCCTGGGATTAAAGGCATGCTTAGCTGTTTCCAGTGTGGCCTTGAACTCACAGAGATCCAGGCGAATCTCTGCCTCTGGAATGCTAGGATTGAAGGCATGTGTGCCACTATTTTCTGGCCTCTATATCTAGTGGCTGTTTTGTTCTCTGACCCCAGGTAAGTTTATTAGGGTGCACAATGTTTTGGGGAACACAATACCACCACAAGGATAGAGTCAATTATTTAAGATGTAGTTTGAAGACATGTTTGATTTTTCTTAGGAGTGGGTGATTGGCAGATTTTCTGCCTTGGAAACTAGGCAACTTATGGATACTATCAATTGAGGCAGAAAATAGAGAATAAGTACCAAGTTTTCCACAATTGTAAGCTCAGCTTTGGTACCTTGAGCTGAGTATACATCAGTTTTAGATGATAGTTCACATAACATGTGTCTGGAACTCCTTAGGGAAGCTCGGGTACAGGACTCAGATTCCTTGGGGTGTTTGTGCTGTGATCCTTCATACATTTTGTAAAACATTTTCTGCGTGTTTCAGTGAAGGAGTTTTCTGAATGAGATACGGTTTAAACCATTGTTCATTGAATTAAACACATCTCTCCCCATAACGTGCTGGATTTTATCCAAACAGTTAAAGGTCTTACTGTGTTAAAACGATAGGTGAAACAAAGAGTCTTGAGATGAAACGGAAGCTTGAGAATGCTGGGAGTGTAGCTCCACGGTGAATTCTATCACTGGCACGCACAAAGCCCTGTATTTGGTCTTTAGTACTCACTCCCTTGTTTAGAAAAAGAAATGGACCAAGTGTAGACTTCTGGAGGCAACGATAATGCTCAAATGGTGAGAATTATAAGGACCAAAATAAAGAAACCCAAGGACTAGTGACTATCAAGGAATGAATAGTGTCACAGCAGTGAATCAGTCACCTGTGTTAACAGAACAGATTAATCAATGGCAGAGGCATATAGAATCAGAAAGGCACATTCAGTTGAAGTGTGAGCATAGGATAAGAACTCTGTTTTTATTCTGGAACAGAATTTGTTCAGAAGTGAGAAACCGGATAATAATTGAAATGAAAAGTAACAGAAAAGGATAGCTAAAGGGAAAACCAGGTCCCAAATAAACGCGAGTTTGAGCAGAGAGGAAGGACAGTTCCTATGAAAGAAGGACAAACTGGGAACCAGGAGTATGAGCTGTGGTCTTGACTCAGCTGTGGGGGAATATACAGCCACTTCGGAAACCAGAAGAAAGCCTGCAATGTATGTACATACAGAGATGGAAGAGGGGTGCTACGGTGATGCTGAAGGTCACAGGCATAGATGTTGACATGGTAAAGAGTAAAGGCCAGCATTTGGGAACTCATAAAGGGTTAGAACTGTGAGTTAGGAGAGAATTGGCTATGGACACAACGATTGAAAAACTGTAGATTAAAAGATTGGAACTTGTACTAATGATAATAAAGGTTCATTTTATTTTACTAAGGACTTGCTATCTGAAATTCAGGAATGGAGTCAGCATTGCTCTAACTATTCATGATTATGTTACAAAGAGACACCAGAAGTTTTTTGTTCAAAACCTAAAGGTGATCCTCAATGACGTGCAGGGGAGGTAGATGAAATGATGACACACGTATCTGGTTCAGAGGGTAAAGAGATAAATTAACAATTCTCTACAGGTCATCTTGAACCTAATATGTATTCTTAAGCCAGGCATTTCCTCTTCTACGGCCTGGAGAAATATCTAAATAGTCACCACTAATACTTGTTAATTGACTCAGAATTGCTCCAGGTGGCTACAACCCTCACCATCTGCTTTGGATCCTCTTTCCAGTCTGGTGGCCTGGATTTCTTCACCATTGGCATCATGTCTTGGAAACTTTCCCTCTGCCTGGACCCAACAGATTGATTACCTATTTGGACAGTCTGCTCTCCTTTGGACAATCACTGCGACATGTGCAGCTTCTTCAATTACCCCCCCCCCCCCCCGTGGCACCTGTGGCCACTGTAGGTGGTGTCTCACCTTCCTTTGAAGCTCCCTGGATACTTGCCGTGCCTGTCTGAGGGGGAATTGAGAGGGTTCACTGCCGTGTTCTTAGACAGAGCTAATTCTGTGTTTAAATTTCTGTTGAAAACTCAGACAAGGTTGATGCATTAATTGTATTGTACAATGCTCACAGTCACTTGAGACAAAATATGAATACTAAGGGGATATAATGATAATGACTATGAAGCTTGCTAACAAACACCATGAAGTCATGATAGGAAAATTTGGTTCACATCAAAACATACATTGCTGGAGTTTAATCCCTCACTCTTTTTTTTTTAAGAGTTGGATTAGCAGACTGAGATCCTATTTTTTCTGAATTGTTATTATGTCTTCTGTAATTTCAAAGTATTGCTGATTAGGATGACAACAACAACATGGGAATCTGTTGGGCTTGTAGTAAATGTGAAAATAAGAAATATCTGGGCATTTACCTTTATACTATTTTAGGCAGGCTAACCACAGACCTAGTTTTGCCTAGTTTTCAGTGAAAAACAATTGTATTATATTATTGATTATCCATTCAGTACAGAGAAATCTGGGTGTTTTACATTGGCTCTCTGAGTGATTTATACTGCTGTGGAATGAATGTGCTTCCACTCGCTGTGGTTTATAGATGCTTTTTAGCATTATTTACCTTATCTATAATGAAGATAGCACTGCTGTTGAATCCAGAATAATTTCAATCTCTTTTCTTGCTGTTTTAGTGTATCTTGGATTTGTTACTTAACTGTTATGTTTTGGGGACTTTACCTTCAGCATCTGTAGTTTGACCTATTGTCACATTCTTCAAAATGATGTGATCTTTACATGAAGATATAGACAGAAGCTGTAAAGGTGACTCGAGTTTTACAATAATATACCACACACACACACACACACACACACACACACACACATGCACACAAACTCTATGAAGCAATTCTTTACATTTTCTTCAGTGGACATCAACGGAAGAAACTTGGAGTCGTCATATACATAAAAACCTTCCTCTTTCAAAGCAGGTCCTCAGTTCAATGTGTGAAATGATGAATCTTGTTACAGTGGGTCATAGAACATACTCCAGTATTATAAAAGGACAATTATTTATATTACAAGTTATTCATCTATAGCCTTTTATTTTCCAATCAAAAGTGGCCATTGCTTCATAATAGAGAAATAATTTTTGATTGTGTAACCATTGCTCTTGCAATTTATTTATTTCTACACACACACACACACACACACACACTCACAAATTTGTGTATGTAACACACACATACTCACAAATTTGTGTATGTAAGTGCACATGTGTATGCTCATATGGAGGTCAGAGGTCAAATTCACATTTTGTTTCTTCTATTCCTAACTACCTTATTTTTCATTGCAATTTATCATCATCATCATTGAAAAAAAATCTCTGAACACAGATCTGACTAAACTAGCCTGATAGACTGAGAATCTTCTGCTCTCCATTTTCCAAGCATTAGAGTTACAGACACATGCTGCTCTGTTGGGCTGTTTAAATGAGTGCTGTGGATTCAATCCAGGCCCTCTTTCTTATCCATCAAATCTTCTATCCACTGGCTCATCTTCCTAGCTGCAGCTGTTTTTAAAGCAGGTAAAAATTTGCACACATTTAGTTTCATTTTACCAGAATCATTGGATGAATGATAGCCAAAGGAAGATTCACTCAATTGCTTCAAAATCATTTTCTCCTCCATTGAAATATTTGCATATTTATTTCTGGGAGTATCACTTATTTTGAAGTGAATAACTCAATTTCCCTTCACAAATTGATTGAAGAACTTCATTCATTATCACATTCACCCAAGTAGCTTATAAATTCATTCAAAAACTCTCATATTGTTCTAGGAATCCTTTAAAATTTTAGGAATAATGCAGTATGTGAATAATATGAAAATATAACACACAGCCTGTGATTCCATTATACAATTTACTAATTTTTGTTTTTAAAAGCATTGGTGTTCTGTCTGTGTATGTATCTGTGTGAAAGTGTCAGACTCTCTGGAACTGGAGTTACAGACAGTTATGAGCTGTCATGTGGGTGCTTGGAATTGTTCCTGGGTCCTCTGTAAAAGCCACTTGTTCTCTTAACTGCTGAGCCATCTCTCTAGCCCCATGTAATTCATTTTTTAAGCATCACTATGTTATATTTCAGCAGATGTTTCACTGATAGAACTTATTAGTCAGCTTAAGCTGTTATATGATAAGAAATTGCTCTCAGTCAATGACCCCAAACTACTTACAGTGCTTGTAGAACAATAATTATGTTGTAACATTTATCAAATAAAATACAAGCTAACTTTAATTCCAGGAGTAATAGGTTTACAAAGATGAGTACCCACTATGAAATGCCTGCTTTCTTTGCATCTGAAATTTACCCCCAAAACAGGCTCCTATCTTAACAGTTCAATGGCTGTGGGACCTTGTCTTCCTTAACTTGTTCTCATCAATTGTTGTGGTTACAGTGATGTAAAAGTGTCTGACATTGGGGCTGAATCAGTATCACTTCTTTGACAAGAAATCTTGGCTCAAACTTACACCACCTAAAGAATAGGTATTATAATCAGATGAAAGGTTATGTGCCTTTCTAACTTTAATGCCAATACTAATTGAAATTATTTTATGGAAAAGATTTACTTAAATTTCTAGTTACTGCATGCAGCTTCCTCTCCTTGAGGCATAAATAGGGATATCTAGATTATTTCATTTTTAAATGATATATTGACAATGGAAGTCTTTAGTATATTGTCTTTAACTTCTCTTAATTAGAAATAATATGAGACATAGCCCATATGAGCTAAAACATTACAGACAAACCATAGAAGACTTTTAATATAGAAATCTGGAGACAGATAGGATTCAGAATATAGATAAAGCATGTTTAATACAAACAACTCTAGAGAAAAGCTCTGTGGTTGTTGAAGAAGAATATGGAATGTCAAAGGAGAAAAGCACTCTAAAAGGCTGACAATTCTTCAAAATGGCACTGATAATAATGCAGTATCAGAGTCCTCAAATTAAAATAAGAAAGGATAACAGAAGTATTACAAATGTAGATTGTAGATACCATCTATAACTAACCCACCAGGATCCCTATGGAAATCCAAGGAGGGCAGGAAAGATCACAGAGTAGAATTGGCTGCTGGATGAATAACTATGAGTTTTTGATAATGTAATGTGAATTGTGACTAGGGAAATAAACCTATGATTTAGACACAAAAAGAGAGAAAGGAGAATTTCCTGACTTGCAAATTTTCAAGGGAATGAGCACCCAAACATAATCTCTATTGGAGAGATGAGTCACTGGGGATAGAAAGTGACTGTGAGAAAGAATCTCTGTTCCTTCCTCATCTCAATAAAAAATAATAAAACCTCAGCAACCATGAAGTGAGAGTCTCTAGGAGAGACATACCAATTACAAGTGACCACAGTGGGAATTTCATTCACTAGAATATGAATTGGGTTTTGGCAAACGAATGCAGATGTAGGACAAAGAGACATTACTTCATGTTGTACTTACTACAGCAATAATGTTTCCACAACATTGCTGACAGTTATTTTATGGCTCAGATTAATTTAAAGCAGTACACTGGATGCATATTTGACACAAACAACCTGAAAAATACTAACAAACTTGGAAGACTCATGCTTTGTAATTTTATAACTCACTGCATATGACAATAATCAAGATAGCATTGTATTGAAAAATTAGATACATAAATCAATGTGATCAAATGCATGGTCTAGCAAAAGCAGAATCTTTATTTTTGGTCAACTAAATTTTGAAAAATATTAAAAGAAAATTGAATGAAGCCAAGGTAGAATATTTCTGGGATGTTTGGCTGACTATATGCAAAGTAATGAGATTGGAGTTCTTCCTCACATGACTTTTACATAGTGACTCAAATTGGATAATGAACTTACATATAAAAGCTAAGCCCACTAGCTCTCCTAGAAACAAACATGGGGATAGATCTTCCTGCTTGTGTTTGGTAGTGAGATTTTGCGTATTACATCAAAAGTGCGAAGAACAAATTTAAATATTGATGACTATACTTCATCAAAATGAAAGTTCTGGAATGAGTATCATACATATAGATTTTGAGAGATAAGATATTAAATGGAAGAAAAATATTTTTCAAATCATTTGTCAATAAGAATCCTATATACATAATATACAAAGAGTTCTTGCAACTAAATGACAAAGATATTTTTATTAAAACATAGTAAGGATTTTAATGTCACTTTCCCCATAGAAAATATACAAGTAACCAATGAGCACATGAAAGATATGAAATCTTAGACAGTAATGGAATGTGGATTATATCTATATTTCAAATGTCTACATCACAAGGTACACTATAAATACATACAATTTTTATATTAGGACAACCAAAATAATGTTGAGATATCACATATTACATAAGTGATTAAATTTATCTTATTAATAAAATCCTATCTGCTCTTTGGATATGCTTCCATTTGCTTGTATGAAGCTCATTGTCATCCGAAAATATATAGATAGAGAAGTTAAATAAAAAAGCTTGGAGATAAAGAAACATTTCACTCTTTCAAGGAGACTTCCCCAATGTTTGTCCTTTCCAATTTTTTGTAAGTCCATGCACATTCTCACCGTGTTTCAAGAGAACAGATATCTCTTCTTGAAGCTAACAAAAGGCTATCTTCTCTTTGGTTGTAAGGCCAGAAGAAAGAGGTAGGATCCAGAGATAGTAAAGACCATGAAAATGTCAGCATCCTCATCACTGGCCACCCCCAGCAGTCAGGCAGAATGATGTAGAGTTTCAGGATCTAAAGGTTTCCAAATGGAAGTCTAGCCTATCAGAAGGTTTTGTGAGGGGAGTCATCTCTATACAGAATCTGAATTTTGTGTACATGCATGTGTTCTTAATTAGTTTTTTGTGCAAAATTTTGGAAGAAATGTCTATAAATACACCAATCATTTCCTCATTTTTTCATTGTCTAATTTTATTGGCATCAATTTTTGATACGAAGGGCAACTTGGGGCTGAAATGTTTTGGACAGCACCCTGAACATTTTATTTCTTAAGTAAAAACATCCTCTAATTTTTAAATGAAATTCTGTACCTTCAAACAAATGGGACAGAGAAAGTAAAACAGTCTGGACAAAACAAAACAAAACAAAGCAAAAGCCTGTTGTCTACTAGTGCTTCCATCCCAGTGGCATAATCCCACATTTTTAGACAATGCAAACCCAAATCGAGAATATATTTACTTTAGAATTTAATTAAAATATGTTTTCTGATAAATCTAGACATTTCTGATAATTCTAGAATAAAGCTGATATTAGAATATGTTGTTCAAATTTCTAGAAGGTCTTATAATAAAAAACCCTGAACCAGATATCGGGGTGAAAGCTTAAAGATCAGAGAAGCAGAGCAAATCACAGCCACCACCTCTTACCTCACCAACTCCTCCACCTGAAAGAGCTCAGCTGATTGGCCTCTAGCTGAATCAGCTTCCTCAGTCAAAAAGCTTTAGTTGCTGTCTCCTCAAGCCTTATTTATCTTTCTCTGCCCACCATATCACTTCCTTTTTAGTTCTGGGATTAAAGATATGTGACTCCCAAGTATTGGGATTAAAGGTGTGTGCCACCACTGCCTGGCTGTGTTTCTCTCCTAGACTGAGTCAATCTCATGTAGTCCAGGGTGGCTTTGAACTCACAGAGATCCAGACAGATCTTTGCCTCCATAGTGATAGAATTAAAGGTGTGTGCCACCACTGTCTGGCCTCTATAATTAATCTAGTGGCTTTTTCTGTCCTCTGATCTTCAAGCAAATTTTATTAGGGTACACAATATATCACCACAAGAATAAATCATGTATTTTTCCTAAAGCAAAGAAATGAAAGGGACTGGGCAGATAGTTCATCAGTTATGAGCATTTACTGCTCTTCAGAGGACCCCAGTTCATTTCCCAGCACCCACATTAGCAGGTCACAGTAGCTTCTAAAACTTACCCTCCAGTGGATTCAATATCCTCTTCTGGCTTCCTTGGGTACCTGCATTTATGTACACACGTGCTCACAAAGACACACACACACACACACACACACACACACACACACACACACAAAAAAAAAATAGAAGAAATAGTAGAACCAATGAGCAATATAATAATGTAAGTTTAGATTTTGAGACGAGATCCCTAGCCTATGTTGGCAATGAACTACTGACACTGCAAAAGATGATCTTGGACTTCTGATCATCCTGCTTGTACCCCACAAATGCTAGAATTACAGGCATGTACTGACACATCGAATTTATGTGGTACTATGGTTCAAACCGAAAGCCTATTGCATGCTAGTCAAGCACACTACCAAATGAGCTATAGTCCCAGACCCTTTTTAAAAAATCTATTTTAAAAAGTATTTTGGGAGAGGGAGTTGATAAAGAAGATATGAGGGTTGAATACAAACAAGGTATGGTAATACATATGAATAGAATGTCACAATGAATCCCATTTCTCTGTATGCTAACCTAAAAATGATTGTGAAATATTAGTTAAGTCTCCAAATCCTGCCAACTTATAATACAGTAATGCCTGATGTCTTGTGGTCTAAGATTGTTTGAAACTGTTATAATTGTACATCACTCAGTTTAGTGTTAACTGAAGAAATTCATAGATCAGCTATCTAGGACATTCCAGGGTGACATAAAAATCAAACTATATACATTGCCTTTGCTGAACCTTGGCTAAAATGTCTAGGCATAGGTTTTTACAAAGCCTCCTCCAGAACTGTGGTTAACTGGAGACAAGAGGTGAAACAATTACTATCTGGGGCCTTCAGCAAATGGATGAACAGCATGGATCCAATTGGGAAGCCACCCCTGCCTAGTCAGAGAGCAGCAGTTATTAACCAGTCTTTGAAGAGAATATGCTATTTCCACCTCTCCCGATGAGCAGAAAATTTGATAGGAAAAAAATGAGTTGACCAAAATAGAGCCAAAGATGATGTTATTTGCAGGGTACTCAGGTGTAAATGGAATTCCTGTCCGCTTCCGTTCTGTCTGAACACAACAGAGTCAAGTGAAGGGAAGTGGATGAAAGTCTCTTTACTGCAATAATGAGACACAGCCCTTGCTCACTTGGATACGGACTCTAAGCTCAAAGGAAGAAAGAAATCTCCAGGAGTTCGAGTGTGAAGCACCTCTTATAATGAAGGGATTAAAAAATATAAATTACAAGTTTTCTCTTTTGCCTCAGGACTGTGGTTTTCATTTTGGGGCAATTTTACTTTTATGGATGTAGATACTTAGAAGTGTTTGTAGGTACTTTTTGACGTCACAACTGACAGGGATGGTTCTATTGCCACGAGGTGTACAGAGGCCTGGATAATATTAAATCTTACAACAATCTAAACACAACCCTTTGCCTGAGAGCTTCACATGTTGCCTTCACAGCTCACTTCCTCACATCACTAGCCCTCTCTGGCTTTGGTTTTCATTCTCAAGAATAAGTATAGCAGGACTTAAGGATAACTCCGTCAGTACAGGGCATGACTTGCAAGCATGAAGACCTGAGCTGGATATTAAAAAAAAAATTAAAGTACACTCATGCGGCATATGCTGATAAGTGTAGACTGGATTCTAAGGCCGGTTGGCAAGCCAGCTCAGCTCCTGGCCTAACATGCTCCCCAGGAGTTGAGTTCCAAACCAGTGAGAGAGATCCTGTCTTGAAAATTAAAGAAATAATAAAATATAAAAGAATGGCACTCAGGTTGTGCTGTCACACACACACACACACACACACACACACACACACACACACACGCTCACATATACACACATTCATATCCTTGATTCTCTGTCTATTCTCTCTCCCTGTCTTACATGTTTTGTCTGAATGTACTCTTTTGTCATGGCTTTTCTATTTTTTTTTAAATTTCCTTTTTATTTTTTTTCTCTAAAACTTTTAGTTAGAACAGGTCTGGATATAGTGAGGCATGGCTTTAATTCCAGCTCTCAGAAGGCAGAGCCAAAGGTAAGCATATCTCTGAGTTCAAGGCCATCCTGGTCTACATAATGATTTTCAGGTCAGCCAAGGCTATGAAACAAGTATGGTTGCTTGAATGAGAATGGCTTTTACAGGTTCATATGGAGTATTCAGTCCATGGATGCTGGACCAATAGATGTGTGCTTATAACAGCACAAGGGTACCAAAAAATGAATTATCAGGTAAAATAAAACGAAACTTAAACTGTTATAGTAATAAATCTAGGCACTGTGAGGTTAAGTCAATTTTTCATATGCATACAACTAACTGATAAGTCATTAGAAAGGATTCCCATAACAAGCAAAATATTACAGTTGTATTGTGTCCTCTGTAATTAATATAGAGAAATGTTTTGTCATTCCCTGGGACTCAAGAAGCACAATGGAATAGATGTTTTTAAAGCCGGTTCTAAAGCTTCTCTGCTTGTTAGCACTTGCCTTTAATAATGAAATTCAGTTCTTATTTTCCTTCTTTTCTCCCTCCACTGGCCTCATTAAATCCCTATTCCCCATCTTCACACTGCATTCTCGTCTGCGTTTTCACATGTACAAATTCTACACAGCTATTTGAAGACAGGAGTGGTAAGGAAGTTAATGTGATTGTCTAAGGAACTATGAAAGTACAATGACGTTACAGTAGAGTGATGTAAACTTCTTCCTGACACTTGAAATCGAGGACAGTTTGGCTTCAACCATCACTGTTCACATCCTTCAGAATTCAGCAGTTCACAGCATGTGGGTCACGACCCCCTGGGGGTCACATATCAGATATTTGTGTTATGATTCATAACCGTAGTAAAATTATAGTTATGAAGTAGCAATGAAAATAATTCTATGGTTGGGGGTCACCACGACATGAGGAACTGTATTAAAGGGTCGCAGCATTAGGAAGGTTGAGAACCACTGCGTTAGGAAGGTTGAGAACCACTGCCTCAGATTATTTTACACTGTTATGTTTTCTACGTAAAACGTTAAAATTGAATTCTGGTATTACTTACCTGTCATGAATTACTAAGAATGACCATAATAGCATTTAGTTATACAATCTTATGTGATTATTGAGGACACAATACTTTATGGACATGTTTCACGTTGAGTGAACTTTTAGCATTTATGTGACTTTCTTCAAGCATCTACAGCAAGCACACATTGCATACTTATTGAGTTTTACAGAATAAACGCTGAATGACTGTGAGTCATTCATCCTTCTCTATGGTTAGGTAGGAACATTTTAGATAATTTGATTTTTAAGCATGTTTGAAACATTTAAACTTTATTTTCTTAAAGTCCCTTTAAAGGCTGGTGAGATGACTAAGAAAGGGCATTTGTTGTTAAACCTGATGGACTGAGTTCCCTCCATGTGTCTCCATGACGTAAGAAGAGAACTCTGCATGCACACTACATCACACACTCATAGATACAAACACACACATGCACAGACACATTAAATAAATACATATAATATTAAAATCATTTTAATAAGTATTTAAAAATAACTTTTTCATTCGAGGTTTCCTCACTTTTGTTTGGTGAATGTTCTAGGTGCATGGCAACCACTGTGTAATGTCACAAAAGTCACCCCTGGCCATGGGATTAGCTGTTGAACAATTCCATTCCTGATTTTTTTTGTTGTTAAATGAATATGCTACTGGCATTTGCAGAACGTAAGCACTAGAAAAAAATTATGGGAATGCCAAATGGGAAGTAAGTGGCGACTTCTCAAAGATACTCTTGTAAGGATATTAAAATGTGTAAATGCTGTAAATATTTATAGCATTTTCTATTGTCCAAAATAAAGGTGCTATTATACTAGTTCCACTTCTAGAGTTTATTATTTTCCACATAAATGCAAACTTTCTTAGGCAGAGCACATGTTAATTCTTTTCCACACAGTCCTTGGCATGAGAAATATAACTTTGTATTCTGTACTGAGTAAATAAATATTGCATAGGCCAACAAAATGCCTACAAAGAACTTCATAAATAGATATTAGGTTTAAATTGTTATGGATTTCTTTATTTACAAATCATTATAAATATTTATACCTTAAAGATTATTTTATTAATGACAAAATATCATGCCAATTTAAGATAAAAATCATATCGACAAACTAATTAAACTTTAAAATTACCTGTAGAAGGAACAGCTGGGGATTCTGAAAGTTACTGGAGATAATTTTTCTCTTTACCATTGGTTTGGCTGGTGATGCCTGGCGTTAGAGGATGTAAATGTTGCTTCTAGTTTCGGATTAGCAGCACTGAAAACTTACCAGACTTGCAAGGCACTGAATTCATATTTCTGAAGTCACAAAACACCAAAGCTGTGGACTTGACTTCCTTAAACACTGTAAATGTAAAAATATGTTACTTCTAGGTTAAATCTCATCACCATTATTTCATTACAAATTAAGTTATCAAGAAACAAATAAATCCTGTGTATTCCAAAGTATTTTCTGATGAGGTTAGCAGATTGCTTCAAAGTGTTTAGACTACTTTGCTGGCTAACTAGGCATTTTTATAATGAAATTCAAATTCAGACACAAAGGCTGAATGTCAAAATATTTGATTGCTAATTAATTGATTTGGTACTTCTCCCCAGCACCTAATAACCATACATCTGTAGCTACAATGTTTCCTACACTGTTTCCCTGTATCTAAAAATAGAACTGGATTCACTAGCCATACATTGCTACCTAATTATCTGTATGTTGAAAAGTAGTGTTGTCTTAGAATGTTATACTCTGGACCCTGCAAATTCAAACTATTTGGTGTGGTTTATATAAATATTACCTAGTATTACAAAAACAATTATTTCTGAGTTAAACTGCAATTTTGAAAACATTTCATATTTTCTTCTCCTGTGATCATTTAACAATTGTATGTTGCTAGTGAAGTATTGATTAACTGGGAATCTGTAGAGCGTGGT
>CABHPH010000296.1:29251-51528 GCA_902168325.1 Peromyscus nudipes
ACCAGCCACATGCTTAACCAGGCCAAATGTTTCTCCAGGCCAAAATGCCTCTAGTTTCTGGTCCTCACGCCTTATATACATTTCTGCTTTCTACCACCACTCCCTGGGATTAAAGGCTGACTTTCTGGGATTAAAGGCGTGGGTCACCATGCTTGGGTGTATCCTTGAACACATGAATTTCTGCCTCTGGAATGCTAGGATTAAAGGCGTATGCTACCACTGCCTAACCTCTATGTTTAATATTGTGGCTGTCCTGTTCTCTGACCCCAGATAAGTTTATTAAGGTACACAATATTTTGGGGAACACAATACCACCACAGCGTGGTCTGGAATCACTTAAGTTCATGTGTTCACAAGTTATTTACTCTAGACTGTGAATACTAATTCGACAACAAAGGCAAAAATTACTTAACAGTGAACCTTGGTGTAAACTGACTAACGTCAATCATGATAATGTCCAATTTGTCCTGTTAGCGTTTTCATATGTATAGAACTCAACATTGGCTATTGCTAATATTCTCCAGACTTCACTCTTTACAAAGCGTTGTGCTAAGTCCTGCAACATCTATTATTCTGAAACACATTTAATTTATTCATTTATTATTAACAAAACATATCAAGTTTCTGCTCAGTGCAAGGCACTCTGTTATGTGGTATTTTGAGAATACTACCTTGAAGAAAACATTTATCAGAGTAATTCTTCAGCAGTTTTTCATTTATCTTACTCAATATTGTAATTATACAATACATAAAATGTATAATTTACAGTTTATAATACATATTATATATGTAATAAATAATACATACACACATACAACTCTTACACAATTATACTATCACATACAATATGAATTCTAAATTTTAAACTCTTACTGTGGGGTCCAATCTCAACCCTTCTTCTTTTCACCTTATTTTTGGAAATTCTAGTTCAACAAGGAAAATTTTTCTTACACATGGTTTCTTGATGATCCTTGTCCCATCTGCACTCTGACAGCCATTTTCTATCTTTTTTCTTTTGTTTGAGGATTTTGTACACGTGTAAAACATGTTTTGATCTAGTACTCCCTGGCCTCCCTCCCCTCACATCATTCTTTGTCACCAACATGACTACTTTCCTTTCAACATCATGTGCTCCTTTTTCTCTCAGCTCACAGAGTACACTAAGTGCTGCCAGTGTATATATGGGTATAGAGCCATCTTGTAGAGCATGGATGACACCTCAGAGGCCACATCCTTCAAGACCACTGTCTCTTCCTTCCCCAGCAAGCACCAGTTAATAGATACTCCGCTGGGGGGGAGGGTAGAGCTTCATGATCACCTTCCTGTTCCATATTGGGAATTTGGTGTGAGCTTGTACAGATTTAGTGCATGCTGTCGCAGTATCAGGAACTTTGTATGTGAAAAACTACCTGTTATATCCTAAAAATTCTGTTTCATTGTTGTCATCCACTGCCTCGGGCTCTTCCAATTATTCTGTCCCCCTTTTCACAGTGATCTCTGAGCCCTGGGAAAAGGAGGTATGATATAGATGTCCCATAGGGTTGAGTTTTGTGAAGCTCTCTTTGAACACTGATTGTGGGTCAGTGGGTTAACTGACATCTCCTCTTAAAAGAAACTTTTTGGTGAGGATTGAAATCTATATTAATCTGTGGGTAAAAGACATGTCATTCGAAGTCATCTTAATATTATGTTCATTTGGTAGAAAAGAGATAATTTGGTTCTCCCTTTGGGCTCATGACCCATTTAGCCCCAGATTTTTAGGCCTCATAATGGTGTTAAGTATGGGTCAGTTCTTTCAGAATCCTTTCAGAAAGTGGTTGGTTACTACCATAACATTCATCTACTATTTCACCAATGGGGACATCCTGCCAGACTTGTCCTTATTGTAGCTCCTAGGGTTTAAAGAGAAGCAAAACTGATGATTATTTTTATCCTCCGGTAGAATGTATCATACCTTCTAGCACTACAAAAACTACACCATAGGGAACAAAGCTTCTTGGTCAATAACAGCTTAATTTCTCCATGCTCTGTGATCAAAATGTCTAATGTCTTCAGCACTAGGTTCTTTCCATCAAGTTCTGGGGTGATATCATGAATAACAATAGGCTATAATGTTTGAGAGTCTATGGGACATTATTGGCCAAAAGAAGTAACTCATTCTTTTTGATGTTGTTCTTTTTCAGGTCTATGCTTAGTTAACCAGTCTTGATTCATGGAAAAATATCTTTCTGTCATGCCTCAAACATAAAGGATATAAATAAAAAGCTGCAAAATATCATGTAGCCTTTCAACAATGGAAAGTTTAAGCAAAAGTCTGTGGAACCTTCTCTTTTTCTGTTTTCATGGATTTATTCAATTTCACCAAGTTAGATGTCTCCATTTTCATGGAAAATTCAATAATGTTTTATAAATTCTTCCAAAATTCACTCAGAGATTTAGCATATTGTCATGCAAAATACTGGCTGAATTTTGTATAGTGTATATAGTGGAGATCTATAGAACAAATTCTGAAACTATATATGGAAATGGGAATTAACAAGTAAGTGAATCTGAAACAGTCACAACACAGTAGTTTAAGGACTCATATTGTCCAGTTCTAAGGCTTACTGCAAAATGTCCATTATTAAGACTGTGTGCTACTGGAGAAACAGTGGGCATGGTAGTCTAACGTCAGAGAACAGAACAGAGACCAGAAATTGACTGATAAGTATGGCCAACCGATTTTTATTATTCAAAAATGTCTGTATTGGTGTATGCCTATTGTTCATCTGTTGAGTTTGTGAAGGCAATTTTCTTCAAATATATTATATACTTTAATCTTCTCACAAAAGAACTAGAAAACTTTCTTGAGCTCTTTAGCATATAATCACTATACACTTAAGTACTTAACATAGGAGCTCTCCTGCAGAAGAATAAATGTTTTAGTTTTATGGAAAAAGAATACTTCTTCTTGTGGGTGTAATTTCCTGGGAAACATTATCACATGTTCAAGTAGAAACTTGAAAATAGCTATTGCCTCAACTTTTCTCATTTCAGGTAGAGGCATTTTCAAATCTAAGCCTTATTATCCTCAAAACACTATAATCAGTTCAAGGATATGGTCATTATCCACGTTACATAAAGGAAGTTAAATAATTCAGATCTCCCAGAACAAACGAAAAGCTACATTAATCCAATAATGATACATGCTTACCAAATTTGTAAAATAAATTTACTTAGCTGTTACTTATTTTCAAAAGTATAACAATATAAAAATAAAGTGTTATCCTAGATGCCCCTTATCTATCTACCAAGTAACCAGTGGAAATTTAACAAAAACGAGATACAACATTCTGTTCTTACTGGAAGACATATTTAAACATCAATGTAAACATGTATTTTAAAATTATTTAAGATCAAAGTTTGTTAGTAGAGCTGAAAACGTTTGTTAACACAAATAATAACACTTATTGGAACGTTAAGTAGTTTGCGTTCTACTGTGAGTAAACCACAGTTGAGTTAGGTTTTGAAGACCTTGTAGTTCACAGGACAACTGAAGTTGTAGATCCCAGCATCTCCTGCAGAGACCGTTAGGGTCCCGTCGTGGTGAGTCACCTGCCTGGCAATTGTGAGGCATCAGCTTTGATCTCTATACAAACAGAAATGAGGCTTTCAGAGCAAGGCTGTAAGGGTTGGATTTCTGCCTCCAGTGGTTCTGTTGTGACGCTTACCAGCGGTGCAGTGTTGGAGATCCACCTGAAAGCCCATGTCACCCTCTGTAAGAGCAAAGGTCACCATGGTCCCTAATTTGATGGCAGTGCATATGATTTGATGGGCCTTGGCCAGCACTTGCAGATGGTAGTGGAGAAAAAAAATGAGTGTTGGTATTATAATATTTTATTTTCATGATCTATGTTTATTTTTTTTGAATTTATATTGAAATTATATTATATTTTGATGTCCCAACATTTTTAGTGGAAAGACACAAAATGCTGATTACATAAATGAAAATTGAGTTTAAAGGAGTTTTACTTTCTATTCTCATCAAATTATCTTGTAAATTTTTGCTCAAACTTTAAGTCATGGATTCCTTCAAGGCTGATTAAAGGCCTCTGATATTTTCTCTAACCTGGAAAAAAATGTCCATGTATGTACATTTAAACTCATTTTGGATCCTTGAAAGGCATCATGTCAATAATACAATTAATATAGGTTAGATATTAAGGGTTTTTCATGTTGCGTTCAACAGAGTAATTTCATATATTGACTAGAACTTCATCGTCTCTGTTTCTCATCTCTGTGTAAATACTTGTTTATGTCCCTATCATATTCCAGAAGACTGTAAATATCACATTTTTCTTACCTCACGGAATATCTTAAAGATATTAAATTAATTGAGCAGTATGGGAAAGGACTTGATGCCAGCACAGCTCTGGCATGCTAATTAAAACTTTAAATAAATCTGAAGGCAAAGGCAAAACATCCTAACTGGAAAATTAGAAACATCAATTTGATGCACACTAAAAGCTGACCCCTGCAGCGTCTTTTCAGCGCAAGCAAGGTGTGATTTTTTTTTTCTTCTCTAGCAAAATAAGACCTGCTGTGTGTGTAAAGCATTTTGTCTATAACTTCATTTTGCGGTGGTGGTCACGGCAATGACTGAACCTTAATGTTATTAATATTTTATCTTCTAAAATTGAAGTTCTTATCTCATCACTTAAAAAGCTACCACTGAGTACAATTTAATCGTTTTGTGTTTCTTTATGTTAATGTGCCAGGTATTTTAAAGTAGACTTTTATTTATTTATTTTGTGTGCCCATGTGTATACATGCGCATGTACCTGTGGCATTAGGAGTGTGTACTAGGGTGGGAGGATAGCTTGTGGGTAGTTTGTTATCTCTTGCTACCATGTGGATTCATAAATCAAACTCAGCCTCCCAGGTACCAAGCACCTTTATCTGCTAAGCCATATTGTCAGCCCATGTTACCGTTTCTGAGGCTGTATTTTTTGGTCTATGAGAAAATGGATGTGTAGGAAGTAAATATATTTTCTTATATTTTTCTAATTCTGGAAATTTTCTTCTAACATTCCCTCCCATAATTATTCTAGTCTTCTTTTGAAACACCAAAAATTGATCAAAATCAGTCTCTACTGAAAGCAATAGTCTATGATGCTTTGAAAGTAAGCACTCTTCCCTAGTGATTATCACCATGGCATATTATGTCAACTAAATTTTGTCTCACTTGGGGAAGCAAAATGCATAAAGTACTCGGTTCTATATTCATATAAGAACAGAATTACGTGCAGCAGGTAGAGCTTTGAAGACAGTGAAAATCATAGATTCTGGCCATCCTTCAATATTAGCTGTTAAATGTAAAGTCCACTGAGGTTTAGAAAGCCTCTTTTATACCAATTGGCTTCAACATGTTCCTTTGTTATAATCAGTCCTTCTCCTTGTTCATGGCCCTAGAAGCCACTGGTCTGCTGTTATTATGGTTTTGCTTTTACAGGGATTTGATTTAGTGGAATCAAAGTGTTTTATACCTGTGGCATCTCAGTTTGTGTAGTCGTTTTGAGGTTCCACCCATTTTTATATGAATTTATCATTTATTTATTCCTGTGGCTGAGTAATGTCCTACCACACACATAGTAAGTTTCCTTGTTCCTGATCATTCTGTTAGTTTCAAATTTTGACTTTCAGAGACAGATCTTTTATGTGAGTACCATGCTACCATATTTTTGTCACTCATTTTTTTTTAGTCATTCTTACGATTGTAGTTGCTGGACCTTATGTAAGAAGAATTGATAAATGCATTTTATTATATCAAGGGATAGAATGAAGGTGGTCTGCAGAGGGAAAGACAATAGAATAGAAAGGGTTAAATACTGTAAGGGACATGAGGGCAGGGTAGAGGAGGAGGGAGTATGAGCAGGGATAATTAATAACAAAGACCCCTTTAAAAGTCATATGGAGACCTACTACTGAAGACATTTCCTAAATATTTACACATAGCCATATGTAAAATGAGTTCAAAGCTTAGTACTCTATAATGGTGACATTGTGTAGCCCAGATATCATAGACCATCAAGTAACTTCCCAGTGATATTTATGGGTTACCTCTTTTTGATCTGTAGTTCAGTAGGGTCCTATGAATCTTTCCAAACATTTCAGGCTGTTGACATTGCTTTCGGTTATCCTCAAGAACTTGATGATAAGACCCTATTCTGAAGAGAATATATGCTTGAGTTGTAAAATACAGAGAAATCAAGTTGTTATGGACTTGGAAGCTTCATTATACTGGCTGGCCTTCATAGTGCTAGAAGGTTCTATTCATGTAGTTAGGGGATAAACATAATCAACAGTCTTACCAAGGTGTGTGCCCTGTGAGCCACAGTAAAGATTGACATAGCAAGATATGCCTACTGGTACAATGGTGTGGGTGCTTTGGGATAAAGGGATAACTAGTCACTTTCTGGTTGAATTTAAAACCTATTTTACAGGACAAAAATCATGCCATGTACCATTATTAACTTGGTCCCAAATGCATGGGACCAAGGGCCTAGGAAAGAACTTAATAGTATTATTCTGCCAGTTGGACATAAGCTGCCCACTAATTTCTTATCATTATACCTAGAGAGTAGTGGATCACTAAACTCCCATCAGAGAAGCTTCTATTTTCAGTAGAAAGAAACTAATACAGAGACCTACGACTGGAACAAGGAATAAGAGACCACAGAGTGTTCAGACATGAGTAAGAGACCACAGAGTGTTCGGATCTGCATAGGACATATACGTCATACCCCATCTCTGCAAGACTCAGAATCATCAAGAGATTGTCAGAGTGAAGGGTAGTGAATTTCTGCTGCAAAACATATCTGCCAGACACGACAGCTCCATAGAAACACACGAACTCACAGTGGCTGTGACTTCATGCACAAGACCTAGAGAAGATCAAGTCAGCCAAAGTACCAGCATAGAGGAAAGAGGAACTCATGAATTCCCTCCCTGAGCTGAGGAGTTGTAGTCAATGGCTGGCTGTTAGGAAAGAGGGAGTCAGTTTTCTTCAGGAATGTGGCCCCTGAGAGGCTAACCATGGTCCATGTTGATTGTTCTACATCCATGATCACCTAGGGAGCACTATCCAGACTCAGGGGAATTATGAAAAGAAAGAGTGAGCACGAGACACTTGTGGAGAAAGATGATGGGGGAGGATAGAAGAGGAATTGGAAAGGTGGATTAGATCAAAAGGCATTACGTAAATGAATGAAATTCTCAAACAATATGTAAATATAAATAAACAAACAGAAAGTAATAAATTCTAAATAATAAATGGATCAAACTTTAATAAAACTATTTGGAGCCAAGGTGGACACACATATGCATGTATTTGAATTGTGTAGGAAACTAGACATTTAAACCTCACTTTCCATAGTAAGGAATTGGTGTATGAAATACCTAAAACTACAGAGATAAACATGACAGCATAAGCATATTCACAAATATTGTGATACTTAATAAAAGTGCTTAAACAGTTGAATGTCAGTGTCTACTGTAAGTGAAAAAAACCCAGGAAAACAACAAAGTTGACTTTTTTCTTTTTCTCTTTTCTGTTTATTTTTGAGATTATAATTTAGCAATATTTATCTCTTCTCTTTCCTCCCTCCCTAGCCTACCATATGAGGTTAACTTTTTAAAATCTTACATTTCCTATGTTATTTAACATTGCAAAACTGTGTATTTATATCATCATCATAAAGTTTATTTAACAGTGTATAGGAGGGGAACATTAACAACTTACCCTGATTATTGAAGCATTAGTTCAATTTATTAATTTAATTTTTATTTTTATTAGTTCTTTGAAAATTTTATACATTATAAAATTTCTAAATTAAAATGTAATTACATTGTAGGTATTTTTCTTCAGTTGATGAATATAAATGTGTATGTATATATGCCCACATATATAAATACAACTGGCTCAGTCCCCTTAGTGTTACATGTATGTATGTGATTTGAGGGCTGACCACTCGGTATTAGGTGGCAATTAGAAGGCTAATGCTTGTGGACTACTATTTCTCCTGCTTGAAGCATTCCTTACTGGCCTGCAGTTCTTTCGATGTGTTTGATATTATTCATCTCCTTCCCCCAACTCCTTCCAGATCCACCTTCACCATTTCTCTGTGGTCTTCCCCTGGAGTGCTCAATTTACCAGGACCTACAGTTTTTGAAGAAAAATGACTCTCCCTTTCCCAGGAGATGCCAATTACCAATAACTCTTTGGCTAAGGGTGGGGCTCCATGATCATCTCCCCCCTCTACGCTGTGGTTTGGTCAGGTTGAGCTTGTTCAAGCTGCCACAAACTCTGTGAGTTCATTCGTGAAGCAGCCCTGCTGTGTCTGGCAAACACCATTTCCTTGTATCCATCTACATCATCCATCTCTCAGCGTCTTTCCTCTCCCTCTTCTGCAATGATTCCTGAGCCTTGGGAGGATGGAGTGCGATAGAGATGTTCTATTTGGTGTTAGCACCTCACAGTCCTTGATGCTCTGCACTGTGACCAGGTGTGGGTCCCTGCTAATCACTGTCTGTTGCCAAAAGAAGCTTCTCTGATAAAGGTTGATGCTCATACAGGTTGAGAAATGCATTACTCTATATGTCTAGTTATTAGGAGTCATTTTAATACTATGCCCTTTTAGTTGGATAACAGTAATGATTGAATTTACTTTAGTAAGTGATAAGTGTAATAGATTTATTACTCAAAATCAACATTTCTCCACTTCCTCTATATCTTGTAAATACCATGAAACACAAAGAACCGTGTCAAAAATGAAATCTCCCTTAAGTCTGAAACAGAATGAGAAACAAAGTTGAAGAAATATTGAGGACGGAATTTGTTATAGAGTTAGTGGGAATGGGCTGCAAAACCTAAACAACTTTCCTGTTTCTTATTTGATAGATTAAGCGGGCAGGAAGAAAACAGCTTTGTGAATTGCCTACTATGTGCCAAGCACTGTGAAGAAGTTTTAGTAAATTTTCTCTTCCTTCCTCACATTAACACCATGAGAGAAATTTCTTTTTTTACACTTAATCTAGAGAAAGAGAATGATATGAGACTGTAAATAATTTATGCAGGCATGTACTTTTCAGCTTTGCTCTTATGAAATGTTTATTCCTAGACAAGCAAATCAATTTTCTGCTAAGTATGATGTACTCACACAAGGCAGTATTATTACATTGAGTACAGATGCTTGAAGAAAGATATGTTCTTCTAAATGTTTGAATCAACATGTCATTTTTATTTAACCAGAAGTCTGTTTGATGTATCTGTGATACATTTATTATTAAATCTTACATTAGTTTTAAAAATAAATCAATATTTAATAGACTGATTACCATAGCAGCTTAAATAGATCTATAGGTGGGTTTGCCCTTCTACTTTTATGATGACAGCATTTGTTGCTACAGTTCTGGAAAGATTTCATATTTTGTGTCACAGTTAAAACTTGGCATGAGGATTTTCAGAGTCTTCAAAGTAACCATAGTTGTTCATCCATCTTAGCCATCATTCAATGATGTAAGTAAGGACGCTGCTGCCATAGTAAAGCTGGGAAGTGATGAAGGGATCAGCAGTCCTTCGGGGAAGAGCTCCTCTTGATCTCCTCATTGTCATAAGAAACTTGCTTGCTAGTGTAGGATGGGTAAAATAAACACAGTGCTGTACTGGTGATGAGCACATCCACCCTTTCTGTGGAAAATCTGGAGAAGATAATGGCAGGCTACAGTGTCTAATTTACCTTAAGGTTCCTTGCCTTCATCTCTGATGATGCAAGCCAGGACAAAGTTCATGAATCTATGTGTGTGTTTTAATTAATAGCTTGATATTTTCAATTTGACAGAAAAATTCATGTGCTTTGGCAATAACTGATGGCAGTCTCATAGTATTAACAGTGGTGATATATGTATTTAAAGCTTCCATGAGAAAATGAAGTAAGAGTATTTTCTCTGGCCAGTAACAAGTACTTAATTTTCTAAACATTTGCTGCTTCCTAACAGGATTTGTGAGTAGGTTCAAATATGGTAGCTACAGATGTATTTTTTTTTCTCATGCTGTTTTAGCTCTGATATTCACTGAGTGTGTATGTGTGTATTTGTCTGTGTTCTTATACATATTCTGGAATGACTCATGTGCATGTGTATGGAAAAGGAAAATTTTGCCCTGTATCGGAAACTGATACACATATAGACACCCATCAGCTGGATGGCCTCCCACCATCCTCTTTGCATATTTCTTAGTCTGGACTCTTTTAACTCAAAGCACAGTGGAGACAGCCAAGGGCCCAGCCAAGCCTTAGTGCCTTTGTTTAGTTGCACAGGCCAGATTAGTGCTCTGCAGACAGTGGGATTTCAGATTCATCATCTTGTTGAGGGCATCTAACAGCAGCCGCTATTAGATGATGTAATTTGGAATTTGATTTGCTTCCTAGGTTAAGAGACACAGATCTTATTTGCAGTGTAAAGTGCAGAGCATCCACACACACACAAAAAAAAGCCTTCTGCTTTGTGTTCTCACCCAAGGGCGTTTTACAGAGCTACAAATCAAGGTTACAGTAGCAGTCATCAAACTGTAGAACACTGCAGCCACAGATTGCATTTCTCACACCCTTCTTCCACTTATTAGGTTATAGCAAGCAGTAACCGTGATAGTAGGGTGCTGGTAGCTTTGCATCGTGTTGGGAGAAATAGAATTCCCTGGTATTACAGCTGCACTTTTGATTTGTCATTTATTTGGAATAAATAGAGGGTGGTGTGCCAGTTGCCATGGAAACCAGCTCTACTTTGGAGCAGCGTAAGACCTTTAAGCACGTTTGAAATTGCTTCCTTCTCATTATGTTTCTGTGATAGAGAACGTGTAGTGTGCAATTAAATCGAAATGAAGGTTTAATTAAAAAATTAAATTACATTTTGTAGATTGTCTTCCATGTACAATGAACTTAAGAGGGAACATTGATACAGACAAGGCTGATTGGATGAATATTTTGAAAAGAAAAAAAGAATCAAGATCTGATCTTATAATTCTCTCTCTCTCTCTCTCTCTCTCTCTCTCTCTCTCTGTGTGTGTGTGTGTGTGTGTATGTGTGTTGTGTGCATGTGTGTGTGTGTATGTGTGTGTGTGTGTGTATGTGTGTGTGTGTGTGTGTGTGTGTGTAAGGAAAAGAAAGAGTGGAGAAGGAGAAGAGGGGGAGGGAGAAAGATATTTTATATTTATAGCTAAATAGAGAGATAAAGAGAGAAATAATGATCTCTCTCATCTGTTAGTTACAAATATACTGATTCCACCTTTTGCATGAGTATAAAAATATGCATTCATTTGTAGATTATAAATTGATATCAATAGAGTTAGGAATTTCCTATGTTGAGACAGCAAGATAAATTTTGTAAAGAAATTTAGAGATTATATTTAAGATAAATTAGTGAAAATACAAGACTGGCAGATGGACAGGAATCAGAAACAGATATTAAGAATAACCATACATGCATATCAGGTAGCTAAAATACAAATATTTTACATGACAGAAAAAATCAGGGTGTATTTTAAAAACAGGCAAATGTAGTTCATTAAAAATAAAGTGTTATTCTTTGGCTTTGAAATAAAAAAACTTGATCCAATATTAGTTTACATGTAGACCATATGTTAGCTCAGAAACATAGTTACAGGTAAGTATTTAATGGAGTGTGAATGGAACCTTGGGGAGAGCCATACACACAACCTTTGCTCTCCCCTACTCTTACAAGGTTTCAAGAGCTTCCACATATACTGTTTCAAATGCTCCATCCACTTCTGAGACAGGAAGTGCAGAGCAGCTACTGTTTCCATGCTATGCATGAGTGACTTGCATAATGCCACCTGGACTGCCGAAGAAGAACCAACACCTCCTGGCTTCTAATTATGTGGATTTCCCATTTGTAGACTAAATTTGGGTAACATGCCCTGTTTATTTGCATAATGTGGAGATAGCATGAAGTGTTAAGAAAATTCTGTATTGGATTTTCAGATTTACAGAAAGTATGCCAAGTGCACTTTAAAATTAAAATTTTTTATTTCTGAAAATCCCAGTGTGTGTGTGTGTGTGTGTGTGTGTGTGTGTGTGTGTGTGTGTAGTTTAAAAATAGTTTTCCGGTTCATGCACATGGTTTCTGCGTGCTTGCCATGATTTGATTTATATATGAATTGAAGCATCCCTGCTGCTCTGGTATATAGGAGTACTATTTTTGTGAGTGTGATGTGTCCACTTAACTAGGTGCTATTTATGGTTAACAGTTCTCTGCTTAATCAATCCCTGACTACAGAGGAGCCCTTGTGGCAATGGAGCTCCGTGCTATAAAAAGATTGCGCGGAGAATGGGAAAACAATTTCTCTGTAATAGCAGGATCCTCATTGGTGGTGAGCAGCTGCTAGCCCAGCAGTGGTGGGCCGTTCATATGGCTGCTATGAATGTGTTCACAGCATGCTGAGGCTGACTCAGTTCTGCTTAAGTGTGGTGCCGCCATATCCCCTTCTGCTGCAGTGTACTGCCTTCATCCTAGAGGATAGAGATACTTCCCTAGGCAGGATGCTTTATGTTTCTGTCAGATAAAAATGATGCTGTTCAATGCATAATCAATGCCTTAACTGTATCCCTTACAGAAATTTGCACATCATAAATAATACCCAAGCATTCCTCTTGGCTGTCAACTTTAAAAGACCTCCTTTATCAAAAATAACTGGCTATGCATGTACTTTTCAAAAGGATCAGCTAAGTAATCTATTGTTAGACTGTATCAATGTGTACTGGCTAAGCAAAGGAATGTCAGGATTTGATAACACCTCTGTCCTTGGCTGGGATGGGAGTCATGCCAAATGTGAACACAGAAGCACAAAGAGGCCTAGATTTGTTGGCGATTTTTTTTTAAACTGCATGCAAGTAGTACCCACTTGGAGCTTTCCAAACTGGCTTGCCTATGCTTCTAAATCCTTACAGCTACCTTGGAATGGCAGATGACTTGTTTTATATTAAATTGCAAAATGGGAAAAATGATCTAAAATTTTAAAAAGCAGAAGTTATGAGATTAGGGCAGAGGCAAGAAGGAAGCTTTGGCAATGCTACTCTATTGTCTTGTGTAGTTGGCAGCATAGGTGGGCCATTCAGGTAGACCCCTGAGATGCAATAACACAGTTCGTGCACTTGACTGAATTAGGTTTGGATGTCACCGAATACTTAACTACACTTGTATTATATAAAACAAAATATGGCCTGTATTTCTTGTAAGTATCACATGCTGAACTCATTTTAACATATGTTAAAGGTTCAATACTGAACCTAACATTACAGGTCTCTGTCCTGGAATACATACTTTCTATTATATATAGTGCATAAATATCCAGCAAAACATAAAAATATGTTGACTGAAAAAATACAGCCACTAAAGTTAAGAACTGTGTTGGTTAGGTGTTTTTTTTTTTTTCCCAACTTGACATAACCTAGAGTCACCTGGGAAGAGGAGACCCCAGTTGTAGAATTTCCTTGATGAGCCTGGCTTGTGGCCATCTCTGTGATAGAAAGTCTTGACTGATGATCTATGTGAGAAGGCCCAACCCAGGGCAGGTGGCACCATCCCTTCAGGTAGCAGTTCTAGACTACCTAAGAAAGCAGGGTGAGCATGAGCCAGGGAGCTCGCCAGTAAGCAGGGTTCCTCCATGGGTTCCTTCTCAGTTTCTGCTTGAGTTGCTTCCCTGGCTTCAGAGTTGGACTTTCTTGTCAGACTTTCTTTGGACCGCCAGCCCCCAAATAATGGCATAGAGGCTTATTATTGATTCGGAATGCTTGGCCTTAGCTTAGGCTTATTCCTAGCTAGCTTTTATAACTTAAACTAATCAGTTCCTATTAATCTACATTTGGCCATGTGTTTCTTCACCTCCCCTCCATTCTGTATGTCCGACTCCCTAGACTCCCTACAAGCCTTGCAGGTAACTCTACTTCTCTTCATCCCAGAGTTCCTCTCTCTGTCCGGAAGTCCCGCCTATTCTCTCCTGCCTAGCTATTGACCATTTAGATCTTTTGGTTTGTTTTGTTATTGTTGTTGTTTGTTTTGTTTTTGAAACAATGTTTCTCTGTGTAGCTTTAGAAGCTGTCCTGGAACTCACTCTGTAGCCCAGGCTAGCCTCAAATTCACAAAGATCCGCCTGCCTCTACCTCCTGAGTGCCAGGATTAAAGGTGTGTGCTACCACCACCGCCCCGCTCCATTTAGCTCTTTATTAAACCAATCAGGTGCTTTAGGCCGGCAAGGTAAAACAGCAACACATTTTCACACAGGGTAAACAAATATCCCGCAACATTTTAATGAGGGACTGGAACCTGGAAGTGTGATTGGAAACAAACCCTATCTTCTCACAGGTGGCTTTTGCTCATCATGTTTCTCACAGTCACAGAACGAAGTAGACCAAGAACTGACATTGGTTAAAGATAAAGGGGTGGGATTAGAGAGGAGAGAGAAATAAAAGAGAATGGATTCTTTATTTAAACAATTTGAATAAGTTTAAGTAATTGTAATTTTTAAATATATTTTAAGTAATAGCTCGCTTGATCAATGTGTGAGAGAAAAACGTTAATTCATACCAGTTTTTTTATGTATGTTTATATGGTACAGTACAATACTTCAAAATATTACACAAATATGATGATTTTACCAAGATAAGTAACTTTTCATCTACTAAGCCTTAATTTTTTTCTGTTAAAAACATTGCAATTCTTCTTTCGTAATTATTTTAAATAGATATATCATAGGCTATTGAATAGTAAAGTCTAGGCTCTAAAATACTAGGTCTCACTCCTCCCATCTGAATATACACGACAGCCCATTATCTGACCTGTGTGGGCACCCCAATGTACCCTGTCTGTATCTGCCCCCCTGGGTAACTTGTCTATGATTACCCCACTGTACCCTGGCTGTGCCCCCTGTGTACCCTGCCTGTTTCTACCCCGTGGACCTTTGTGTGTCTCCCATGGAACCTGTCTGTGCCTGTGTATCCTGTCTGTGACCCCATCCATGTAACCTGTCCGTGACTGCTGGACACCTTGTCTGTGTCCCCATGTAACCTGTCTGTGCCCACCCGTGTAATGTCTGTTTCCCCTTGTATAACCCATCTTTGCCCAGTCCCATGTAACATCTCTGTGCCCCCCATGTAACTTGTGTGGCCCCCGTGTGTGGTGGTATTGTGTTCCCCAAAATATTGTGCACCCTAATAAACTTATCTGGGGTCAGAGACAGAACAGCCACTAGATACATAGGCCAGAAAATGGTGGCACACATGCCTTTAATCCTATCACTTGGGAGGCAGAGATTCATCTGGACCTCTGTGAGTTCAAAGCCAAACTGGAAACAACCAGGCATGGTGACTCACACCTTTAATCCCAGGAAGTGATGGCAGGAAGCAGAAAGGTATATAAGACATGAGGACCAGAAACTAGAAGCGTTTGGCTGGTTAAGCTTTTAGGCTTTGAGCAGCACAGTTCAGCTGAGATTCATTTGGGATGAGGACTGAGAGGCTTCCAGTCTGAGGAAACAGGATCAGCTGAGAAATTGGCGAGGTGAGGAAGCTGTGGCTTGTTCTACTTTTCTGATCTTCCAGCATTCACCCCAATACTTGGCTTCAGGTTTGATTTTATTAATAAGAACTTTTAAGATTCATGCTACACCTGTGTAACATGTTTGTGTCCCCCATGTAAAGCCTGTCCCCCATCATGTAACCTGTGCCTGTGCTTACCCTGTAACCTGCCTGTGTTCCCCTGAACTGTGTCCTTTCCAGACTCTCCAGACTACTTCACTTTCCGTGAAAGAACGTTCAAAGACATTGATTTGATGTTAATTTTTAATATTTAAAATGTATCAGTTTTTCCCATCTTTAATCTTCTTCATCTTCCTCCTCGTTAAAAGAAAAGATCCTGGCAAAGATCATTATAACATATTATCAGATAAGGTAAACAACCCTTAAAACAGAACCCAGAACTATTTAAGAGACTGACCTATCTGATTTTATGTCTGGGTGATTCACCAACACTTTTAATTTACAAAAGGTTGTATGATGAAACCAAAGTATTCATTATCACATGCCAATACATTAGACAAGGTAGTTATTCAAATGAAGTATATGTTGCTTCATTTTTAAAATTATTTATTTGTTTGAGATTATAATATAATTAGATCTTTTCTGCTCTAGGTTTCCTGCCTCCAAACCCTCCCATATATCCCTCTTTTCTCTTTTATTCAAATTCAGGGCCTCTATTTTTCATTAATTGTTGTTACATACATATACATACACATACGTATGTATATGTATATATATATTACACCATATACATATACATATACGTATGTATATGTATATATATATATATATATTACACCATAATGTTACTTGTATGTATGTATGTTTTTTCTTATTTATTTTTCTTTTACTAACAATATAGTTTTTCATATGATATATTCTGATTACGGTTTTGCATCCCCCAGATCCTTCCAATTCCTCCCTTCCTTCTCTCCCCTCTGGATCCACACCCTTTCTGTCTGTCCTTAGAAAACAAACAGGCATCTAAGGAATAATGATAAAATAAAATAAGATAAAACAAAACAAAAGCAAGCAAATCAGAACAGGACAAAACAAACTAACAGAAGAAAAAGAACAACAACAACAAAAGCATAAGAAACATATCGATCCAGTAAAAAACACAAGACCAGAAGCCATAATGTAATACATATGCAAAAAAATCTTTATGGTAAAACAACAACAACAACAAAACAAAATCCAAAAACCAAAATATGCCCTGACATGAGACAAGGAACCTCCAAGGATGCCCCTGGGTTTGTTTTGTGTTGGCTATCTACAGCTGGCCTGGGGACTAACCTTCAGTGTGGTTTGTTTCCCAAGTGAGAGTCTCTTGGAGAAGAAAAGTTTTCCATTTGCAAGTGGTCATCAAGTGGAGCTAGCTTCTGAGTTAGAGATGCAGATGAGTGTCCATTCTCTCAGCTTAGGATCCTACCTAGCTAGCCTAAATCCAAGCACTTCCTGTGCATGTTCTCTGTAAGTTTCTATGTGTGCCAGTCCGGTTGTGTCTAGGCCTTGTTTCCTTTTTGTCCTCAACACTGCTCCCACTCCCCCGCCCCGCTCTTAAACTCTTTCAGCCTCCTCTTCGCCAGGGTTCTCTGAAACGTGAAGGGAAGGATTTGATGGAGACATCTCATTTAGCGATGAGTGTTCCAAGATCTCTCACTCTCTGCACATGGTCTGGCTTTGGGTCTCTGTTTTTGTTTCCATCTGCTGCAGTAGGAAACTTCTCTGACGATGGCTGAGCAAGATTTTGATCTATGAGTATATCATGAGGAGTCATTCTATTGCTATGTTCTTTTAGTAGAACAGCAATATTTGGTTTTCTCGTAGGTCTCTGGCCTATCCAATATCAGGATGGGTTCCATCTCATGAGGTGGGCTTTAAATCAAATCAGATCGTGGTTGGTTACTACCACAAGCTCTGTGCCACTATTACACTAGTGTACCTTGCAGAAAGGTAACCAGTGTAGATAGAAGGGTTTGTAATTGGGTTGGTGTCTGTCCTTCTCCTTTGGTAGTGTGCAGAATGTATTTTAATACCATGAAAACTATTGAGTAAGGGTGCAGACTCTATGCAGGTACCAGCTTGCCCTTTACGTGCTCAATGGGTTCTCTAGGTGTTTTGTTCAGTAATAGGGTCTTCCCATGAGTTTATGGAGAGCAACCAATAGTCTTGGCAATAGCCTGGGTTCTTTTGGGGTTCGCTTGGGACCACTTTGGCCAACAACTCAATGAGATGTAAACAATTCCCAGTACTGAAAACTTCACTTGGTAAGGAAAGATGCCCAGTTGGGGCTCTGTGGCTCCATTTCCCTTATTATTTTAAAAAATCAATGCCAATGTTCAGTAAAGCATATATTACTATATAAGGTAATATGAGATTTTAATATATTATGATGTTGTCAAAATACTTTTGAAATTATTACCTAATTTAAATCCATGTGTAGACATCCATTGATCTGTTAAATGATTTGATGGCCCTAACTCAATTAAGCACAAATTATTTTCCCAAAACTATCAGTGAGGTTACATGCTTACCCAGTCAACTTATTTTGGGGTCCAGAATACAATATGATCTGTTCAACAGTATGACATAACTATAAATATCAGTAATAAATGACAAAACCCTACTGAAGTATTTTAAATGTCATCCATCTATAGTAGACTAAAACCGTAAGTGAGCAAATGCAGAAATGAATTCAATCAAAGGAGAAAGGGTGATTAAATAATTATAGAATTACTTTATGAAAACATATATGAAGCAATATATCGTATTTTAAGAATAACTGAATGTCAGTTAATTTCTTTTTAATTTGGGAGCTTTTTGGTGACATATGAAAACTGGGTTTAATTTATTTTAATTGTGAGAAGTATATCATCAAACATAGAGTTGTTAATAGTGCCCTGAGCCAATGTGACCAGTGCCTGGAGTTAAGATTGCTTAAAGGTAACATGGCGATCTATGGCCATTGTTTGCACAGATAACAAAATTTTATGCAAGTAGATACAGTTGAAGATTGCAAATACAGAAACGAGTTACTCAGTTTTAGTTAATTTCTTTTCAGTGATTTTTTTGCTTTCATATTCCATAGAACATCAATTTTATGTATTGAAAGTCTAATTTTTCTTTTGTCTTCCTCAAATACTCTATAGTTAGTTTTTTTTTAAATGACCAATGGAAGAATGCAGATGGGCTGTAAGAGTGTGCTTTACTGTTTGGCATGGTTTGTACTTACATTGCTCATTATTGTTTTGTCCTTTTACATAGAGCAAGAAAGAAACACATGGGAGCCCAAATTTGACCAAATAACCGAATGATTGCCCATAAGTTGACTTGTGATTTTCATCCATATAAGTTTTACAAGTTATAAAATCACTGCTCAAAACGTATTTTAAAACAAATCAGCCACCTGTTTCTCAACAGTTTATCCTAAGGACTAAGCGTGCATGGTAACTACCATTGCATCACCATATACTTACATGAGTCCAGTTTGTGTGACACCTGTTTTCTTTCTCTATAAGTCTCATATAATAAACAACAACCAAATCTGGGTATGCTGGTGCGCATCTTTACTCCCAGTACTTGGGAGGCAGAGGCAAGTGGATCTCTGTGAGTTCAAGGACAGCTTGGTCTACATAGTGAGTTCCAGGCCATCCAGAGTTACACAGTGAGACTCTGTCTCAAAAACAAACAAAAATAATCATAAAAATAAATAAAAGCCATTAAAACAATAATCTAAATATGCTGTTTTATCTTTTTTGTAAGCCTAATCAGTTTGTATACTTTGAATATAGTTAATATTCAAATTTACAAAATACCATGAAGTCCACTCATTGTTGGCAATTTAAAAGGACATTGAGTCAATCTGGCAAGATTTTATATGTCCAGATATAAAGCTTCGATTCCAACCAAGGCAAACTAGGTTTAACTAATGATTCCTATGCATGTTGCAAAAATGGGATCTAATTTTCTAAGATAATTGTAGTGATGGTTTTCCAATAAGTTTTAAGTCATTATGAACTTAATGTGCAACTTGTAGCTTGTCCTGACTAATGTCACCCAACCAGTTTGAAAGAAGAGACAATAATAGTAGGGTTGGGATTATTCCTCTCTTCCACTGGACATGCAAAGAAAAACATGTCTTCTTGTGCTTAGTTTAGTCCAGATATCATTTTCCTGCTATATTTGTTCATAAGTTAATCATCAATGACTTTTTTGAAATCTCTGACTAAATGAAGGCTCTCTTCCATGGAAACCAATCCCAGGTTCTTCTAACACAAGCTTTGGTGTTATCATTGGTTTCTTTCTGCCAGGAGCTGGAGTGAACAGTTTATATGGTTAGTCCATACATGCTAACCCAGTTTCTTTTCTATTTAATCTCACTGAAGCTGCGTGTGTGTCCTCCTGATAAGGCATACAGCTCTCTCCAGAGTGAGTAATTTGAGAAATATAAAATTTTCTATGCTTCTCCACATACCATAGAATGAAGTAAATTATCATTACTGTAGTCACTTGTATAGGTTTGCCATTGATTTTAATAATATATGCATGTTCTATTAGTTGCTTTGTATAGCATTCACAGTTCATTGCTGTAGAAGAGTGCACAGACATGTCAATGAATACCTGGAGACTGAGATATTGCAGGCAATTTTGGAGGAAAGTATAATTCATGCACTGGGTCCTAATAACATAATTCCTTCCACAGACAAAATTCACTTATAGTCTTCCAAGTAACTCAAAGTACCATCTTGCTACATCATTGATTCTAAGTCTATGATCTCATCATCTACAGAAAACCTAGAATGAGTGCTTCTCAGTGGTTGTCCTTGTGTCTAACAACTTGTAAGCGTTCAGGGATACACAATACCCAATGGCTGGACAAGAATGACTACTATTTCAAAACTGGAAAAAAATCAGTGATATGGAGGAGTCATTGTTTAACATCAGTTCTTGGATGCAGCTGGGCATCTGAAGGGAATGTTCACTAAGACTTATATTCTCTAGCAACAATTCACTTTAGCTTCTAATTTTACCCATCAGTCTCTTAGTTCCATTTTCTTGACTATTTAATGTTCTTACTTTTCCATAAGTAACTGGTTAGCGTTTTGAAGTGTCTATTTTTTTTAAGTCTGCTTGCTATTTGTAGATTTTAGTTTTAAGGTGCATTATATTGTTATGTTTCTGTTTTTAAATCCTAAAAGGAGGTCACCATCCCATTTGATTTTCCTAAAACACTTTAGGTTTTCTATGAATATTTTCAAATATTAGCTACAATTTGGCACTCACAAATTTCTCAAGGGAAAGTCTTTATTTATTTTAAATTTTTAATTAGCTGTCAAGAGACAATTTCTTTGGGATACTTAAGAGAGAACAGCTAGGTGACACACACTTGAAATCTTAGGATTTTTTATCCTAAAGGATTTTCTCTGAGTCAGTCTTTGACTGACAATTAATATGTGCTCTGTAGAAACTATCTCTTAGCATATGAATCATTTATATACAAAGACATACTACCTAAGAAGTGTAATGTTAACTTGCAAATATAAACTTTATAAACAGAGTGATAGGGAGTGTCTTTTCCCCCCACCCACGCCATGTGTGCGTGTGTGTGTGTGTGTGTGTGTGTGTGTGTGTGTAAAATCATGTTGATGGGAAGAATATAGTAAATTTACACTAGAGCACTCTAAACAATACTCATCAGGAGTAAAATATATTTATTTTAACATAATTATAGTTTAGGGACCCAGGTGCTAAAGTTATTAACTTTGTTCATAAAATGGCATAGAATTGACAAAGTAAAGATGTAATCATTCTTTGAACCTTTACCAACATCACTGGATTAGATATCTCCATGATTATCAAATGACACTGACGATAATTATCCACAGACAATTTGTTTTCATGTTTCATTTTGAGACAAATAAGGATAGTGAAATGAATTATTTTATCTAAGAGTATTTCCATGTACTATAAACAATCTCATCCCCTATAATTACTATGAAAACCTCAAAAATTGCAATGAATGAATAAGCCAGCGTGATGGAAGGAGCATGGGATCTTGTTTTAATAACATCATTTCAAATTCATTGTAAATTACTGGAAATGTTTCATTTAGAACTGTGTTACGGAATGATTAAGTGTGATTTGCATAAATTTCAGTAAAAATAAGCTTGAAATATTTTAGAAAATGAGAACACAGAAGCACTGTTGAAAAAAATCCGAATTAAGGAGTTAATATTAATATTATATAATATTGTGGAAAAGATATTTGAAATTATTTATTTCATTTATTTATTCGTCCAGTCACTAAGTCATCCATTCATTCAACAAATACTTTAAGCAAATTCTCTGCCAGATTTCAGAATGCAAATCCTTACATAATTGCCAAGACTGAAATGAGTCCTTTGAAAGAGGTAATCAGTAAACAACATCCTCCATGTAGTTAATTCTGAAAGCCAACAACATTGGCTAGTCCAATGATAAAGAATGAATAATTTGCTTTATAGTTGAAATTTCAGTGTCTTAATATACCTATGGACTTCCTAAATGCTGCAAGTAAAACCAAAGAGTTACAGGATTACTGACCTCTGCTCACTTCTATTAGCAACAATTTTTTGATTGAGAAAATAATTGTTCTATTTTCTCAAACAG
>CABHPH010000297.1:0-89026 GCA_902168325.1 Peromyscus nudipes
AGGTGCTCAGGGTCCTACAACTGGGACTTTTATGGCAAGTGCTGCCCCCTTCCCAGTAGAGCAACTACCACCTGTACCACACCCACATCACTTTCCCTTCAGCCTTTTCTGCTTGCTTTGGCATCACTCCACCTACCCATCTCTTCTTCCAAGGGTTCCCTCACGGCTGGGGCCCTCTGCTTTGGTGAGAGCAGGAAAATACTAGGGATTAGAATGCCTTTGAGTAGCTCTGGACCAATGACTGGTGGGAGCTGGGATCTCCAGGTGGAAATCCTCTCAGAACCTCAAGTGTCTCTTCAATAAACAAAGAGAGTTGGCTTATCAATCTTTGCTAGGGTCCCAGATGGTCTTACTGAACAGGCAGAAACACTGAGTTGCCAGAGCCCCTCCTCTTCCATCTCAGTTCTATCTTTCCATTGCCACCACACCTTCTCAAGCAGGGTGGCCAAAATATCCCTCTTTACTGAGTACTTTCCTAGCATTAGAAATAAAACTGTCTACATCCTGGGAAAACCTCATCCCACAAAGCCCTTCATATTGAGGGCACGGCAGACATAGAATAGATTGTAGTGATTTTGAACCCAACAGAGAATGCCCTAGGAGGTATGTGGCTTGAACTTGCCTAGTGGAATATGAATGATTCTAAACTGGGGCCACTTTGGACTAGAGTCACACCACTGCCATTGTACATCAGTGTGACTCAATGAGGTACTGTGCTGCATACCACAAAGCTTAGCATCAGCTATGCTATGTGACATAAAGTTTGGTGTCAGCTAAATCCAACTCCAGGTCTTTATAATGTGTCCCCATGTGCCCTCCACAAAATCACATCAACTCCCCTCTGTGAACAGTAACTTGATTGTACTTGCCTTCTCAGCGGTTGGTGTAGGAGAATCAAATGCATGCCGACAATGTTCTGCAAACAGAGTTGGGCCCACAAATGATAATATTGCCTTATTTTTCAAATAGACCAAGCAAAAGGGGCTAAGTGATAGACAGGAGTGAGGCTTCAGGTTTGCTTCATTGCTGATTTTACTTTGGAAAATATAAACCAACCTGCCTGGGATCTGTGAGGAAACAATAGGATCCCAGTAACAAGGGATTTCCCCAGTCCTGAGAGCAGAGAAATCTAAACCCATATCAGGAACAGAGTCCAGCTGATGCTTTATGTTGTACGATATTTTGTTTGTGTTTCTGACAAATGAAGCTTGCCTGGAGATCAGAGGATGGAGTTAGCCACTAGTTAACCTTAGAAGCTGGGCGGTGGTGGCTCATGCTTTCAATCCCAGCACTTGAGAGGCTCACACTTTTAATCCTAGCACTCAGGAGGTGGAGACAGGAATATATGGTGGGTGGAGGCAGGATCTTTGCTATTTTTTGGTCGGAGGAACCAGAGAGGTAAGAAGTAATTGGTGGCTGCTCCTCTGCTTCTCTGATCTTTGAGATTATTACCCAATATTTGACTCCTGGTTTTTATTGATAAGACTAATTAGGCTCACCTTTCAATGTGGGTAGATAGGTCCTGGGCAAGTCTTTCTGGGACACCTGCTCAAAGTCTTTCTCACTATTGTTCTTATAGATGATGGACTGCATGGATTTTCATTTCAGAGTAGCCTGCACAGACTCTGTGGGATGAATGTTGAATACAACCTACAGGAGTACATAGTGATGATCCAGGTCAGACATGTGTCCCTGCGTTAAACACGGCTACCCTGCTCAAGTCCAGACAGAGCCTCAGAATCCTTCTCAACGCAACTTTGAGATGGTTTTTACTTTTCACAGGAGTAAACAGAGCCAGAAGGGTCATCCTTTCTCTTTCAAAATTAATGTGCACAAAATAATCCAAGAAAAAAAAATAGTAAGCACAAGACAGATTTGTGTAATAGTTACTTGTTAGTTTCTTGTTAGTCGAATCAAAACATTTTATGGGGGAGTTACTTTGTATCATTCCTAAATTTCCCCTTCCATTCACTTTGCCTGTAAGTGGAGTATACATTCTGTTCCCACCCCTGCCTTCTCCACTGGCTATTATTTGATGCAGGAAATTCCATGTGCATGAAGAGGACTTTTGTTTATCAGTTGTATGTTAGTTCATAACATGGCTGTCTGAGACACTGTGCTAACAATTATCCTTTCTAAAAATCTGTGGTTGTAAATCACAACCTCGTAAACAACTTTGTACTATGGCTCTGTCTGCCTGAACAGGTTATCATTACAAGGTAACAGCCTGCATCCCTCAAAGAGAAATATGCTTTTTCACAATCCTGAAGGTCAGAGGTCTCAAATCAAGACACTGGGAGGGACTGATTTCCTCTGAGGTCTTTCCTTGTCTTCTCCATGGGAATCTTCCCTGTCTTCACATGTGCTTCCCTTTGAGTGCATTTGGGTCCAAATTCTTTCTTCTTAGAAAGGATGTAGGTCATACTGGATGGTATCTACCCATACAACGAGACTTTAGATGATGTCCTTAAAGATTACCTTCCGGTAAAGTGACATGTAGAGTTCCTTGAAGTTAGTGCTGCAAATAGGAATTGGAGGTGGTCACAATTCAGCCTGTAACAGCTTCTCTGTCATTTGGGGTCCCTCCCTGAGCTTCATCTTGGAGCAGACACCACTTGCTTTCTGGCTGTCCGTGCCTTGCTCTCTTGTTTCTTGGTATGTCTGGGATCTGATCTGGGAATATATATATACCCAGAGAGCAACTTCTGACAATAGAGGGATGGGAGATGAGATGGCACTTGCTAATAAAGCCCCTTACAGAAGGGCAAAGGAGGGATTATGGGGAGGGACAACTAACACTAATAATCTTTTGAAAAACCATATGGAAACCTACTACTATAGAAGCTTCCATATATATATATATATATATATATATGAAAGGGATCTAAATGGAGTCACCAAATAATAGGGGACACACTGCCCCTACTCACCATCTTAGGCTGCAAGGTAAAACCTCCGGTGCCAGGAATAGGTTACATCTTTTTGATTCATTGGCCAGGGGGCCCCATGGAACCCCCATAAACATCACAACCTATTGCCAATTGCCAAGGCTGGTTGTTACCCTCTACAACCTAAGCCCTTATTGCTGAAGACAACACTAACATATGTCATCAAACAGGGAGAAGTTGAGTTGGTGCCTAACTAGAAGCTTCACCCCTAGTGACTAACACTAATGATGTTGGCAGGTAACATCTCCCAGCTATAATCCCTGCAACCTCCAACAGTGACCTGACTACAAGATGTAGTGGTCCAATAGCGACACAAATGATATAGGAGTAACCAACCGTTTTCTGATTACATTGAAGGCCTGCTCCATGAGATGGAACCGATACCTGACACTGAAAAATTAATTAAAAACCTGAAACTAGATAGTTTGTGGGCCTAGGGGAAACCCTGCAACTTTGTTGTAGTCTAAAATGTGAAATGTCTCCCATGGACTTATGTGTTGGAATTGGATCCCCAGACAGATGTGCTGTCTGAAAGGTTGTGAAGTCTTTATGGAAGTATAGCCTAGCTAGTGAGTCCCTCTGGGATGGACTTTAAGGGTTGTAGTCCTACCCCACTTCTGCCCAAAGCTCTCTCAGCTTACTGACCTACAGGTTCAGTAATAAGCTATATGCCAACTACGAGCCCAAATAGATGACTCCTCCTTTAAGTTGCTTCAGCCAGGTATTTTGTTACAGTGACAAAGTAACTAACACCCCCCCCCCCCATTTTCAACCTCCTGACCCACACAAGTTGCCTCTCCATGGCAAGGCATGATACCTCTTGTGAGAGCTACAGCAGTCTTCGCACTAGTCACCATTTTGTTTCTGATCTGTTATCCTCACAATGCATGAATAATAAAGCCTACCTCTTAAAACACCCACCCCTCACCATTGTGGTTTCTTATATCTGAACAAAAAAAAAATCTTTAGCACACAAGCTATCTCGGGCTCCATTTTTCTAGGAAAGATGGGTTAAGCCAGTACCATACCGTCCTCACTGGCCAATACCAGGAAAGGCACTCACACCACCATTATGTGATTCCATTTAAATATGAAGTAATTTATTAGCCAAAGGAAATAAGGAGTTCTATCACTGCTTTTTGTTTTGACTTGTATGTGAGGCAGGGGTTGCTTTGTTTGTGGTGTTAGGAACTGAACCCAGGACCTCACACATGTATGTGTGGCAAATATTCAACTACCAAGCCACACTCACAGCTCAGGGAACAGTTTTATAAGTATAGTTACATATTATTTTTTCTCCAGAAAGATCTAGCAATGTAAAACTTGAGTTTCTTTCTATCTCTAGAAACATTTGTTTTTACACTAGATATTCTCTGCTAAATCAGAAGCAGTTTTTTAATGTTAACAATAATGTTAATTGTTAATGAAGATATATGTTTGAAATATTATTTTTATTGATGTTATTGTACTACAAAAGAATACACTGGGTAAAAACTTCTGTACCAACCACAGTTGACTTGTGGAGACATAACTTAGTAATTAGAGTTGTATTTATGTCCTAATAATTGGCCTTCCAAAATAGAGTACCAAATTCCTGCCCTTCTTCCATGGGGACTGTCACTCTCTGAGATCCTCTAATCAGGGATTGTACATCCAGGTTCCAAGCCACCTGCTCCTCTTGAGCTCCCACTGTGACCAGGTCTCCTTGAACATCCCTCCCTCCTCCGTGCATACTCTGGAATGTGTTTCCTGTATCCTGGGGGCCTCTGAACTCCCCCTTCAGAAAAGTAATACTTGTTGGTAAAGCACTTTGAGATTGTTCCAAGAAACCTGGATTCTTGGGACAAGGTGTTATTATTTAGTTGATAGGAAACAAATATCCACCTAATAACGGTAATTATACTGTCAAAACTGCTTAAAATATCCACACTGCTGGGATGGCAGTGATGTCAGGGAGTTTTGTGACTAGTAAATTGGAACATTATCATGAAATTAAAAAAGAAAAGTTACATTACCAAGTAATTCATCGGAATGATTTGATATTTCAAGGATAACCACCAAGCAATTTCAGGAACATGCAATTATTTTTTTTTTCACTTGCTATTTTATGATGCATTACTCAGTACTGGGTGGTTGACTGCGCCCAGTAAAGTGGAAGGATAGTGAATAACAAGCCATTAACAGATCAAAGTATATGTGGGAATAGAACTTGGGTTTTCTTGATCCTCTCCTTCTCTTGGACTTGAAATCCTCATTCAGCGGCAGACATCCTATCATCTCATACCCTAGGTATGTGGAGCATCCCATGTACACAGTGAGGGCTCAGAAAACACTGCCATGCTGGTGATTTTTCCTCCTCATTTAACTTTTCCTGTGGCTTCTGTACCTCTTGCACATGCTATGCTTGTTGCTGAGATGTTCTTTTTCCTTGCTAATAAATCCTTAGGTATTCATCAAATCATATCAAGGCTATTGTCTGCAAAGCCTTCTCTGAGTTTTCCTTCTAAAATCAGGGATCCTTTCCCTAGGACATAGCTGTCCCTGGCACAGATCTCTTTTCATATCCCACACATGGGATAGAAAGTGTTTCCTTACCATCATCTTATTGTATAGTAAGCTCTTCAAGGACTTGGACAGTCTGCCTTCTTGTCTTTCTGACAATGATTAGTACATATGAGCTAAGCTCTGCATGGGTGAGACACTGTGCTAGCCACTGGGGACAAGGTGGGTAACAAGCCAAACATATGACTCTTGCCCTCATGAACTCTTGGTGGTAAAGAACTTCACTGACTTTGTGGTGTGCCTTTCTGTCACGAATCTGTTTGTAATTATGCAAGGAAAGAATGGCAGAAATAGAGGAGAAAAGAGAGTGGAGGGAGCTGAGAAAGTGGGGAGGTACCTGAAAGATCTTTCTAGTGATGTCTGTGGAATATGAAGTTTCATTCTGAATAAGTATGGGCAAATGGAAGACTTACCAACTCCAGTCTCTCATGGAGAAGAACTAAGGGACAATGGGTGTGAATTATGAGGAAGTGGGATGCCCCTGTCATTTATCAATTGATGTAGAAGGAGAGACTAAATGGGATAGATGCCGGGCGGTGGTGGCGCACACCTTTAATCCCAGCACTCGGGAGGCAGATCCAGGCGGATCTCTGTGAGTTCAAGGCCAGCCTGGGCTACCAAGTGAGTCCCAGGAAAGGAGCAAAGCTACACAGAGAAACCCTGTCTCGAAAAACCAAAAAAAAAAAAATGGGATAGAGTTAGAGATACCAAAATGGCAGTAAATGGCTTTGTACTTACACATAGGAGGAAAGGAAAATGGGAGGGGAGGGACCAGACAAGAAACTTGTCTAAAAGAGCCCATGTATGAAATGGCCCGGGGATGACTAGAGTCTCGGTGCCACAAGGGTGAGCACATGCAGGTACCTGCTCACTGGCCCAGGCCTGCTGAAATGCAGCGTCTACCACCATCTCCATCCCTTCTTACACATCACCCCAGAGCTGTGCAAGAGAGATGTCTTCTGGTGAGTTTATGCTGTTGCCAAGGACCATTTACATGATGCGACGGAATAAATGGATCTGCCTTGGCCACTCAGTTCTAGTGGACGGGTGACAAGACAGCTACATGGATACATTTTGATAAATTGTCATTCACTGGAGTTAGCCTTACAGAGACATTGCAACTACCTCAATTCCTCAGGAAAAAATGGCCTCTAGATGTACTCCATTTAACCTCACTTTAATTATAAACATTATATATGCATGCAGAGGTCAGAGCTAAATATCAGGTGTCTTCTGCTATTTCTCTCAGCCTTACTACCTTAATACATGGTCTGTACTAAACTGTAAGCTTGTATTTTCTGCTAGAATGGCTGGCTAGTGAGCTGTAATGACCAACCTATCTCCACCCCTTAATGTTGAGGTCACAGGCACATGTAGTTATGGGTGTTAGATTCAAACTCAGGTCTTCATGTTTCCACAGAAAGTACTCATACCCACTAACCATCATCCCAGGACCAGGTGTTGTGTTTTTTTAATGTTAGAAAGTAAGTCATTAGTTAGGATATCTTGAAAGGTATAGGATAATTTATATTTATTATTATCATTATTATTATTATTATTATTTCCACTAAAGTTAAACAAAATAATCTCTCATATCTAGGAATGGTCTGAAAAGCAGGGCCAAGTTAAAATTCTATGTGACTTCAGGAAGATAAAGAACTTGATGCTTACACAGACTCCCCACCTGAAACCTGAACCTTCTCAGGGCAAGACCCTTTAGCCAGTGGAACAGATGGAGGAAGGTGTGTAGAAAGACCCCATGAAAACTCAGGATGGTTTTGATGGTATAGAAAGAAAGAGATTAAAAGTGAATTTTTATTCATTTTATACACCAACCACAGATCCCCCTCTCTTCCCTCCTCCCACCCTCCTCCTAGCCTTCCTCCCATCCCCTCCTCCGAAAAGGTAGGGCCTGCATGGGGAGTCAGCAAAGCCTGGTATATTCAACTGAGGCAGGTCCAAGCCCTTCCCCCTGAATCAAGGCTGTGCAAGGTGTCCCACCATAGGTAATAGGCTCCAAAAAGCCCGCTCATGTACCAGGGATGGATCCAGGGGACCCCTTAAGCAGACCAAGCTACACAACTGTCTTGTTTATGCAGAGAGCCTAGTCATATGCTCTCCTCTAAATGGACCTCGGTCTTCTCTCACCACACATTCTTCTTACTTTTCAAAGAAACGTCTTACTTCAGAGGTGCTGCTTGGCTTTTCTGACAGCAATTTGGTAGCAGCCACATGATAGTGTTTCGGGAAGATCTTTGTTTCTGTTTCTTCTCCACATATGGAAACATGGTAGTGGCTCCTCCAAATCTGTAATCCCATCAGATACCTAAAGGGTGCTCAAAGGATGATGTCTAAGTAAACTGTTGACATCCAAGCCATGGCGAGGCATACTGGAGCTAAAGGATCCTTTCACACCCACTCCTTGGACCAAACATCTTCCCTACCCTCTTAAGTAATCTGTGGTCTGTGGTGGAGGGGTCCAGCCCATGTGTCATCTTCCATTTAATAAAGACCCTCCCAGGGTCCCATCTTTGAAGCATTTGTCCAATTCTCTTATGTCAATTCAGTTCATCTCCCTAACCTTGCTCCCCTTACTGAAATCTCAGGCTTAGTATCTGTTCACCAAGTGTATCCACAATTTTGGGAATTTAATTGAGATGTATGAACTAAAAAAGATTTTACAGCATCATTACATGTGTGTTTTGCAGCCCAAGCTGGACCCATCAATCATTTCTGAATACTTGTCAGCAAGGTGAAAGAGCCAGATGTCTTATTTTCACAACTTTGTGATTTTCCTGGAACAACAAGTGACAAAAAAATGCTCCAGCCAGAAAATATGTCTCTTCTCAAAAACATGTCACCTCTACCTACAGCTGCCCACATAACAAAGTGTGCTAGATCCCCCCATAAACTCTCCCTGCTCAGACCTGTCTGGACTCAAACAAATGAGATACAGGAACACAGAAACTGGGAAACTGAAGGTTGTGTTCTTGGTGGAACCATGAATGACAAGTCAGTACCCAGAGTGTGCAACACAACATACGGAAATGGGTAAATCACGGCCATATATTTCACATAGTCAATGTGGCTACATGTTCCTGCTTTGAACTTCACTTTTTATTCCCAAACACTCTACTTCCAAGGCTCTTTTTATCCTGAAAAAGCTTCTAAAAAATAAAGTATAGCTTAGTGAGCAGCAAGATATGGTTTAGACATCTAAGTGATATTGGGTATGTGATCTAAACTGTCCGAGATTCAGTTTTCTCATTTGTTAATGTTGGTTCACAGTTGTACTTACCTCTTACAATTGCCACAAGATTCTGAAAGGGCAACTCAGGAAAAGGCTAACCTAAGCCCCTTACATGGAGGAGGAACACTGTTGTTGACATATGTCAGCATAAACTAGTTATATACAGTGTTTACCTCTAATCCCAGCACTTAGATGGAAGCAAGGAAATCAGGAGTTGAAGGCCGGTCTCATCTACTGAGTTAGACTGAGGCTAGTCTAGGCTACATGAGACCTGGTCTCAAAAAAAAAAAGCAAGCAAAAACACAAACATAAAACAGTGTACAAGCATGATATGTGGACTATTCTGTGAAAGTATTGTTTATAGCAAAAGAATGATCAACAGTGTCACATTAAATTGACCTTTAGATGAAAAGTACAGTCCAGTACACTAATGACATGCAGGCCTCATTTGAATCTCACATATCTACATTGGATTTCTGCAAACTTTGACCAATCTTTATTTTCAGTCTTTAAAATAGATTTAGTAAAATTATCTGCCTGGGTTTCATATGAGAATTAAATAACAGTGTACAGAGAGAGTCAGGCTTCAGGGAAGGGCAGCCATGATTATTGGCTTCCTTCTTGGCTTCTACTAAAAGTTCATCATGGGGAATACTGACTTATATGAGAAAGCCAAAACTGACTCATCTTGGCTGAGATGGCCAAGAGAACAGAAACCCCTGTAGGACACTCTGAACTGCTTTTGCTCCTCCATATATTAAAAGCTTAAAGAATGTATGCTGACCAGTTGGTGGTGGTGCACGCCTTTAATCCCAGCACTTGGGAAGCAGAGGTAGGTAGATCTCTGTGAGTTTGAGGCCAGCCTGGTCTACAAAAGCAAGTTCCAGGACAGCCAAGACTGTTACACAGAGAAATATTGTCTCAAAACAAACAAACAAACAAACAAAAACCACAAAAAGAATGTATGCCAAGTAATAGCCACATACCAACTGCCAATAAAGATAACGTCTGTGATATGGTAGTGTCAGTTGGGCTATCCCTCATTAAACTGACTAGCCCTGTGTCTGTATAGATTTTTCTACAGAAACTTTGCTACTGTGTTGAATATAGGATACCTGATATCTGCTACAGAAGACCCTCCCTGTGTCCTCTGTTTCTGATGGTGGCACTAATGTTGTAACTAACTCACCTGGAAAATGATACACCTCTGACTCATCCCTGTATAGTGGTTCTCAACCTTCCTAATGCTGGGAACCTTTAATACAGTTCCTCATATTGTGGTAACCCCAAGACATAAAATTATTTTTGTTGCTACCTCAAAACTAATTTTGCTACTGTTATGAATAATAATGTAAATATATACTATGCAGAATATCTGATGTATAAACCCCAAAGGGTCACAACCCACAAGATGAGAACCACTCTCCTTGTAGCTAGGAAGGAATTATGATTTTATGAGCTTCCCCTCAGAGAAAAGATTCAAGAGGCTCTACTTTGGGAAGAAATCTTATATGTGTTGACTTTACCTTTCCTGTTTTAATGGATTTTTTAAACACAGGTCATAAGATGAGCACAAGAGTTCAAGTTCTGCCAGAGGCTACGGATCTCTATTTCCTCCCCACACTGAAAAGACAGAGAACACAGAAGGTAAATCTGCAGACCCACAGCTCTGTAATAAAATGGATTCAGCCCAAGTCTCCTTCATTGACCCGAAGGCAGCAAGAAGTGGTCTGACTCACTGAGTGTAGTTTTAGCATATATGAGACCTCAGAGCCAGCCTCCACAGTGACACACTTCCTCTAAAAGGCCATACCTACTCCAATAAAGCTGCACCTCCTAGTAGTGCCACTCCCTGTGAGCTTCTGGGGCCAATTACATTCACACTACCACACTCACCCTAAATTTGGATGATACTATTCCTTGGGATGAGACACTGAACTTCATAAAAAGGAAAAAGCAAGATGAGCACCAGAATTCATTGTTGTTTGTGTCAGAAGAGAAACTCACAAAAGAGGTGCAAAGAGTATAAGGTTGAGAGACATAAAAGCTTAAACTGTTTATCTAAGAAAATGTTTTAAGGTCTAAACAGATATTTTTAAGATTGTAACACAAGTTGTGATAAAAAAGTAGTTTAGATGTAAAACTTTGGACTCACAAAGATAGGATAGATAATAGAGTAATTTCTTCAAATTTGCCAAATACAAATGGACTAGACATTGTGAATGTAATTCTCACCTGATAATTGTTCTTATTATAGACAGTTTTACTGTGTTAGAGTAAAAACATTTCCTTTTAATTAGACAAAAGGGGGGAAATGTTGCAGAAATATTTGTTTGCTCTGTAAAGATGTGTCTGTGCCTAAGGCACCTTCTGATTGGTTTAATAATGAGCTAAATAGCCAATAGCTAGACAGGAAAGAATAGGCAGGACTTCTGGACATAGAAGAGAACTCTGGGAAGAAGAAAGACAGAGCCACCAGCGAGATGCAAAACAAGTCAGACATACAGTACAGAGGAAAGGTAACTGAGCCGCATGACAGAATGTAGATTTAAAAATATGTGTTGATTTAAGTGATAAGAGATAGTTGGGGACAAGCTTAAGCTAAGGTCAGGCTTTCATAATTAATAATAAGTCTCTGTGTTGTTATTTGTGGTTGGCAGTCCTGATGAGAAAGTATAGCTACGCCCTCCTATCTTCATACATTCTCGGTTAATAGCCCTTGGGTTCTGTTCTTCCCATGCCAACCCTGCTCCCTTACCCCAGGATTCTGTCCACTGATACAGATTAGTTAGCTCCTCTAATTCTGTTTGCAGGCATATTTCCTCTTGACCTCATACTAGGCTGAAATTTCTAGTTATTAACACAATAATTATGGGGAGAGGCATACATATCTTATAGAAAATCATCATCAGCTTGTAAAGTTCCTGTCTTGAGTGCAATGGGTTTGGGATCACTAGACACAAAAGAGGGGTCCCCCTTCTGAAAGAAGAGAAGCAGCAGCTCCTGACAGCATAAAATTTCATGGAAATACAGAGGATTGAGGTTTGAGGCTCTAAGGCTTGTCCACTCAATTTTGGTCTCAGTTTCTGAAATTGGCATGGAAGACATGTTAAGGCTGTGGACAGAGTTTTGTGTGCAGGCTATCACCCCTATAATCTCCTCCTGGGTCTGATTTTCAGTTTAATAATCTCCATAGCTATAAGAGATATAAAATCTCTTTCCATGGAGCTGCAGACTTTCTGACTTTCACCACAATAGGTGGCTATGCCAGCTTGGTCATATGCTTTCTTCATGGCTGCTAAAACCACTAAGAAAAGCAGCCCGTTCTCAGAACCTAAAGTTACCATTTTCCTGTTGCCTCACGTATTCCACAACTCAGCTTCCACCTGTGCCTCCTTCTGATCACCAATGCCACAAGTCTTTGGGAATACTGTGTTCCTGCAGGCCAGTGCTTCTCACCCACTGTCTCAGTTGCTTTTCCTGCTCACCAGTTTCCAGACCTCCATTCTGATAGACTTCTACATCCACTCTCAGTACCAACTCTTTCAGGTTGAGCTCCATTAAAACTAGTGTCTGAGCCAGGCATATATGAGCCAGTAGTTTAACTGAGAGAATATGGAGGATGTTGAGGAAGAAAATATATGAGAGGAGGAGGAAGGAGATGTGTCATAACAATAGTGATGGTAGGGTGAGTGTCTTGAGCACTTGGAGACACATACTCTTCCTATGCCCTAGTGAACAGTGTCTGAAGTGTGTTGGATGGCTTACCAACCAGGAAATAAGCAAAAAAGTAGGATTCTCACCACTTGAGGGTTAGCACTGAGTATGGAAACCCTCTGAATTTCTAGGTTCAGTTGGAGGTTGCTAGGTAGAAGTTCACTAACAATTACTACAGTCCATAAAAACAATGGAAAAGAAAAGAAAGAGAAGCACCATATGAGGGACATAGGAGTTCTGTTCACACTGTCCACCCCAACAGAGCCAGAATTTAAGAGATGATTCAAGCTGGGCCATGAGGGATCTGACCCATTGTATGTGACAAATGATTTTAGACTGACTTAAAAAGTATTTGAGTCAAAATAGTCCCTTCCAGTTCTAAAAATCTGATTCATCTTACCCTGAGTTGATACAACAAAGATCAGGTGTTGAGTTAAAATGTCTTTCAATCAAGTGTGTGATGACAGATTTCTGAAAACAGCTGGATGCTTGATGAAATTTATATTCCGTTTGCCTTCATGTTCACACATGCAGGCACACACACACACACATTGAGAAAGGAGGGGCAGGATGAAGAGAGGGGAAGCTGGAGTCTCTGGGTGATAGCAGGGAGAGCAGAAGCATCCCATGCACCTGTTCCTGTCCTGTTCTCATGGCCTATTTCCACTCCCAGGCCAGTAGTAAAGAGGAGATCCCACACTGCAGACTGTGGTGTGTGGTAGGAAGGAGGGGCATGCATTTATTGAACTTGGACTCTATCACTGTTCTAAGGTCTTTGAAATACCCTACTTCAAAACCTTCAGAAATTCCATTCTAAGAGGTGAGCAACTGAGTTCACCTTTGCAGAAGATAGTGGCTTTGTTGTAGGAAAACTTCCTCTCAAGTAGAAAAGGAAGATCATCACCTGTCCAACACACACCCTTCCTTGCTGCCCACAGCCATACATACACAGAACAAAGATCCTCTTCTTAAATGAATAATCTAGTTTGCACAGGGGCAGCTACTCCAATCTGTATGAAAAGTTGCTCTCCCCATGGGCAAAGATGAATTGTTTAATCTTTGTTTTTCATGAAAATGTGTCTTTTTATGTAGCATTTAGAATGGAAATTGTTTATTACTTAAGTGTGTGTATAGGGGGAAGAGGGTGTCTGTGTGGCTGTGGCTGTCAGTCTGTCTTCCAGCTTGCTTGCCTGGCTGCCTTTCTGTCTAATCACTTTTCTCTGGGGCATCAGGAACTATAATACTGAAGATATAGGAATAGCATGTGGACCTAATGGCATCTCCAGCCATGGGAGATGCTGCAATGGTTTCACCTTAGATTGTATGTGCCCACACATAGAATGGAAGTAACAGGTGATTCCAAAGGCCATCCACAAGATGTCGTGTGTCCTGTGGGATGCCTGAGTTTGCATGAGATGGTCCTGCTGGAGGGTACACTCATGATGACAACCATGACTTCTGGAAGCACTGGCTTCTTTGAACAGACTGAAATAAAGTCATCGCAGGCAGACCTTAGGTCAGCAAAGGAACTTGGTCCTGTAGAGGGATAGAGATGTTTTCAATGTCTCTCCAAGGTGCTATAGGCAGGAAGGCTACCTTTGGCTTAGTGGAAGGGAAGAGAAGTAGCTGATTCCAAGGTTCTTAATTCAGGACAAGCCTGGGAGAGGCTCTGCCAGCAGATAAAAGTAATTTTATCCAGATCAAGAGCTTCTGAATTGAGATGTGTGTGTGTTATGCTCAAGCCTTTTGGGTAGGTTCTATCAAACCATTACAGAGGCACACATCTCAGAGTGCTGGGTTAAAGGAAACAGTGCCATTACATCTCCCTAAAGGGCACTGAGCCAAGGAAGGCTGATAACTTCCAGCAATGCAGAAACTTCTTCAGGGAAAGCACAAGTGAGTGAGAAGTTGCCACACCAAGGAGCCTGAGAGAGCAGAGAGCTACAGAAATACCCCAGATAGAAGGAATTCAGCAAAAAAAAAAAGTATATTAATCAGAGTTCTCTAGAGGAATAGCATCAATGGAATATGTTGGTTTACATTAAAATAGTAACCACAGATGCTAAAGTTAAGCAGTTAAGCTCAGCCGTTTAGAGCGCTGCTCTTCCAGAGGACCCATGTGGTGATATTTTGTTTGTGCTCTAACAAATAAAGCTTGCCTGAAGATCAGAGGGACGAGCCAGCCATTAGTTAACCATAGAGGGCAGGCAGTGGTAGCACACACCTTTAATCCCAGCACTTGGGAGGGAGAAAGCAGGAAGATCTGGAGCTGAAGGTCACCCTGGGCTACAGGAGATTGACTCTGTCTAGAAGAGAAAGAGAGCCAGGTGGTGGTGGTGGTGGTGGTGGTGGTGGTGGTGGTGGTGGCTCACACCTTTAATCCCAGAGCTAGGGGGGTGGAGACAGGATCTCAGCCCATTCAGTCTGAGGATTCAGAAAGAGAGGATCTCCCCCTTTTGGCTGAGTAGTTGGTGAGGTGAGAGGTAGCTATGGCTTGCTCCTTTTTCTCTGTGATCTTTCAGCATTTACCCCAATATCTGGCTCTGGGTTTTTATTATTACAACCATAGGATTTGTGCTACAGGGTCCAAGTTCAATTCCTGGTATCCCTGTCAGAGGACACACAACCACCTGAAATTCCAGTTCCAGAGAATCCAGTACCTCAAACCTCCCAAAGCATACTCATTGGCATGCACACACCCCCACACAGACACACGCAACTCACGTGCCTAAAAATAAAGTAAGTCTTTTAAATATAGTAATAGCAGCTGAGAGGCTGAGGTCCTGGGTTTGCTTGGTCTTTGACACTGTGTGCCTCAGCAGTTGGAGTACTCCCACAGTGGCTGTCTCTCACTGGGAGCCTAAAACCATGGTAGTCACTTAGACCGCAAGTCCGGGTACCTCAGCTGACTCAATCTGGCTCCAAAACCCTGGGAAGTTCCTGGAGAGCCCACGGCTTTTAGACCATGCCCAAAGCCTGAAAACTCTGGGTTTTTTGTTTGTTTGTTTGTTTTGTTTTTAGTTTTTTTTTTGGGGGGGGAGGGTGCATCAGCAAAGGAATGTGCAGCAGCAGCAACAGGGTAAAGGAAGACCAGAGGAACAAAAGACAAGACCTCTTCCTTCTACCGTGTCCTTTGTATTTGGACTGCTATCCACAATCAGGGTGGATCTTCCTGCATCCAGGAAGGCAATCAGTTCTTCAGTTAAGGCTCCCATCTGGGGTCATTATAACTGTGGCCAGCAAACATCAAAACCAACTGTAATAGGGGTAGGGCAAAGAGGAGTTCTTGATATCCTCAGGTACACAGGAGGAAGGGAGCAGGAAAGGAGGGGAGGAGGAGGGTGAAACTCCGGAACCACTTCCGAGGATGCCAAAATTCCTTTAGGGTTTGATTTGCTTCCTTTCCTTTAAAGCACTTAGCCATTCAAGTCACCTCTTTGCCAACTGACGTCCCCTTTAAGTTGCCTAGCACGGAAAGCCTGAATTCCTACAGTGTTGCCATTTGCTATCATTTAGCTGAAATAATAATGGTTAATGACTCCTGCATTTACATCAGTTTAAGTCCTTTTCACCCTTTCCATCTCCCCTTACCCCATTTCATACAGAAATTGAATCTGAGATGAGCTTTTAATTAAAAAGCTCATCATAATATATACAATCCTGAAGATAAGGAAATTACATTTTAAATATGGATTTTCCCCCTTCCCTTTTCTTTTGATATTTCCTGTTGTTTGCCATGTACAAAGTTTATTAGAACAAAAGGAGACAGAAAGACTTTTAGTACAACAAAGGGCATTGCTGGGGAAGGTTTATCTGGATGTTGTGGAAGTCTGACTGCCTTTTTAAATGAATTTTTAATTAAAATATAATTACATCATTTACCCCCTTTCCTTTTCCTCCGACAAACTCCTCCCATCTCTTCACTTCCTCTCAAATTCACAACCTCTTTGTCTTCAATTTATATGTATACATACATGCATATATACATACATGCATACATACAATATATTGATACAACCTTCTGTTTCCATCCTGTGTTGCTGGTACATATATAATTTCAGGGCTTACCACTTGGCACTGCACAACCGAACAAAATCAAGGTCTAGGTGCCATAATACTTGAGGGTTGCTGAGACCTCATCTTCCCCTAGGCTTGCTAAGCGAATTGGGTACGACCATGTGTTGGAGACTGGGAGAAGTGAGCAAAGAGGTACAGTGGATTAAAGGCTTTAATGGGGGTAGAAGAGAGATCCCAGTGAAGACAAATGAGAATTGGTCCTTTACTTGTCTAAATTTGACAGGCTCACAGGACACTGTTTTTTTAATTATGGAGCCAATGACTCTTCTCTTGCGTGATAGGGGAATAAGTGGCAGCTGTGGAAGAAACAAAAATAATCTGAGCTTGTTTAACTACCATAAATGTGTTGCTTTGATCTAAAGAACATTTTTAAATATTTTTATTTATTTAGGGGGGGAAGTTCATGTCATGTATTTTGACCATATCCATCCAAACTCCTTCCCCTAACTTCTCTCAAATTCATACCCTGGTCCTTACTCTTTTGTGGTGATATTGTGTCCCCCAATATATTGTGCACCCTAATAAACTTATCTGGGGTCAGAGAACAGAACAGCCACTAGATAGAAATAGAGGCCAGAAAATGGTGGTACACACACCTTTAATCCTATCACTTGGGAGGCAGAGATCCATCCAGATCTCTGTAAGTTCAAGGCCACACTGGAAACAGCCAGGCATGGTGACACACACCTTTAATCCCAGGAAGTGATGTCAGGAAGCAGAAAGGTATATAAGGCATGAGGAAAAAGAACTAGGGCTTTTAAGCTTTTAAGTTTTTAGCAGCAGTTTAGCTGAGATCCATTCAGGTGAGGACTCAGAAGCTTTCAGTCTGCGGATTCCTGGAAACAGGATTGACTGAGGAGTTGTTGAGGTGAGGTTGGCTGTGGCTTGTTCTGCTTCTCTGATCTTTCAGAATTCACCCTAATATCTGGTTCTGGCATCTGGTTTTTTATTAATAAGACCTTTTAAGATTCATGTTACACCCTCCAACTTTGTCTCTTTTTAAATACCCATCAACTACAATTTCTGCTGCTCATATACACTGGGACATGGTTGACCTACAAGGAGCCACACTCTTAAAGAAAACAGACTCTCCCTCAGAAGCCATCAGTTGGGCATAGCTCATTAGAGGTGGGGGGTCTCGAAATCCCTCCCCACTTCATGCTAGAATGTTGATTGGCTTGGCTTGGTTTGTACAGGTCTTGTGCAGCTGACCACAGCAGCTGTGAGTTCAGAGTGCAGCTGTCCTGTAATGTATAGAAGACACTGTTTCACTTCCAGTCATCCTCAGCCTCTGCTCTTACGTTCTTTCCCTCATCACCCCAACCATGATGGTCCCTGAGCCTTGGGGGGATGGTATGGTATAGACATCTTTTTTGTGGCTGAGCACTCCACAGACACTTATTTGCTGCACTTTGACCAGCTGTGAGTTTCTGCATTTACTGTCGTCCACTGCACTAATCTACCAGGAGAAAAATAAAAACTGAGAGGGCAGTTTGATAATATGTCCCTTTAGCATAATAATCATGGTAGGTTCACCCCCAGGACCCCTGAGCTCCCCAGCTTTAGGCTCTTGACTATTTTCACTATGCCAGGCATGTATTTCCTCCATAAGTGAGGATACAGTTGTTGGTTATTTGTGGCGCTCTTACCCTGTGAGGAAACGTCACAAAACACGACAGAATCTACTAACAAGAGTTTTATTAAGATAAAGAAGAGAGACAGATGTGCACAGGCCTGTGGAAAAGACATGTGAGTAAAGATGGAGCCAGGAATCATGGCTCTGGCTTATAAAGGCTATGCCACGCCTGCGCACACAAGCCCATGTGGCTATTTCAAGCATGCGCATAGATCACATGGTTGCGCTGTGCGCTTTACACAACCATGCAAAGCCATTGGGTCCTGGTCATGTGAGATGTTTTGACCCAGAAATGACTAGGCAGAAGTGACTAGGTCCCGCTGGCCATGCGCAACCATACCCAACCAAGGGGGCGTGTTGTGAATCCATATCAACAATGAGAAAACCAAACTGGACCACTCCGTTGGTAGAAAGAAAGGTTTATTGGAGGATCAAACTGCCAAAGCTGCCTCTTGGAGGCACATAATAGCAACTTGGCAGGAAAGCAGTCTGATTTTATATGAGTCAGCAGTGTGGGGGGAGGGGTGTCTTTGAACTGATGCAGGCTTGCTCTGGTTAACTAGATGTCCTTGCCTGAGGTAGTTGACTATTAGGGCAGATAGGGAGGAATTGTTTTCCTGGTAAACAGAATCTCTCCTTAGGAGATTCCCTGAGGAATGCTGAATTTAGGCTTCTGTTTACCCAATAACAATCCTTCTGTTATTTTAACAATCCTTTACTCAGGTCAGAGTTCTTCTGTTTAGGACATTGTCCCCAGCACTGCCATTTTGGGGAACCATGTTGAACCCAAAATCCTTCTTAAATCTACCAAACACATTCTCCCAAGGGAAAAAAAAAAGATGACATAGTTATTTCATAGGTAATGCCAGTATATCATCAAATTGATGTAGAAAAGTCTTAGAATTGTAATTCAGTGAAAGGGTCATTGGAGGATAAAAGTCCATCATTTGCATTTCCAGATGAATAATTTCTTTGGGTGTATAGGACTAGATGCTCAGGAGTCAGCATGAAACAGATGCTTGGAGGTTGCTTTTGCTAACATGTATTGGCTCTGCTCTTCACTTAGACCCACAGGTAACTAAATGAAGCATAAAAGTCTGACCTCTCTGCCTTCTTCCTGTGTCTGTCTCCTTTACATGTGGTCATCTGCTTCCTTTGCAGGCCAGCATGTTAATCACTCAAGGACTGGCTGTCCAACCTATCTCACCCCCTTTGCATGCTGAAGGCACAAAGGTAAGTCATAACCCTTAACCTTTCTTCTTGAGTCACCTTGGATCCCTAGAATAGAAGAACTCTGAAGGACACACCCCTCCTCACTGTGAAAACAGCTAGCCAGGAGAAAGGGCCATCATCTCCTGAGAACCATTTTATCCCCTCAAGCAACAAGGATGTCTTCAGATCACCTTGCAGAGCCAGAGCTGAGATAATGATGAGGGGCTCCACTTTCTAACAGAACTGCATAACCATGCTCATTTCTTGCCCTCTGATTTAACCTAAAGCTCCTATCAGTACCCCAATACTCACTTAGAGCTACTCTACCCCTTCATTTGTTCTCCTTTTCTTTTGGCCACATTGAACTGAACAAATCTCTTCTTATTGCTTGTTGTTACTTGTCTTTTTGTACATACATATGTACGTGTGTGTGTGTGTGTGTGTGTGTGTGTGTGTGTGTGATACATTCATGTGAGTGCACAAATTTAATTTGTGTGTGTGTATAATGATGGTCTGAAGTCCTGATTTGGAAGGGACTGATAATTCCTTTACATAGGAGCTACATCATGGAGGAGCTGAGAATAGGCTCCTAGGATCTCATGAGCATGAAGGTGGGTTCCCAGGGAGGTGAACCTCCTTCCACCCAGGAGGTGAAGATGTTTGTTCCTTGTCCTTGTCTTGTCTGCTTTGCTCAACAGAGAAAACCTGTGTGTGTGCATGCAGAGACCCAAACAAGAGCTAGGGTGTCTTCCTGTATTGTGGTCCACCTTATTGCCTTGAAACAGGGTTTCTCACTGAGTTAGAAACTCATTGTTCAGGCAAGTATGGCTGGCCAGTGAGCTTTGGGGATCTTCCTGTTTCTGTTCATCTAATGCTAGGATTACAAGCACATGTAGCTATACCCATCTTTTTATGTGGATGCCTGAGATGATAGGTAAGATGCCTTTCAAGAGATGATTACCTCTGCTCCAGGATAAGGCTTGGGCATCCTGGGTTTTTGCCTTCATAGTGGGGAAGGTTATGTTCAGCGGTCTTCTATTCTGGGCATCCAAAGTGACTCAAGAGGAAGGTTAAGGACAATGATTTATCTGTGCATGATGGGGTCCTCATGCTTGCACAGGAAGCACTCTTATGCACTAAACCATCTCCCCAGCCCTTGTTTGTTTCTTTAATTGATGTATAGGGACAGATGTGCAACGTGAATCTTAAAAGGTCTTATTAATAAAAAACAAACAAACAAACAAACAAAAAAACCAGAGGCAGATATTGAGGTGAAAGCTGAGAGATCAGAGGGATCGAACAAGCCCACCACAAGTTCTTACCTCTAGGAAATCCTTAGCCTGAGAGATCTACTTCTTGTATACTCACACCTATATACCTTTCTGTGCACTGCCAACGTACTTCCTCTCTCCACCCAGCTATATCACTTCCTCTTTCCGCCCAGCTCTATCATTTCCTGTCTGTCTATATAGACCTCCAGACCTCTATGGCTAATTAGTGCTGGGATTAAAGGTGTGTGCCACCATGCCTGGCTCTATTCCCAATGTGGCCTTGAACTCACAGAGATTGGAATGAATCTCTACCTCCTCAATACTAGGATTAAAGGTGTGTGCTACCACTGCCTGACCTCTATGTTTAATATAGTGGCTGGTTTTGTCCTCTGATCCCCAGGCAAGCTTTATTTGTTAGAGCACAGATAATATATCACCACACAGATGTCTCAGAAGAACTTGTTGCAGCTCCTAGGGGTCTGGCCTTTACCTTAAAAGTTCTGGTTATAAGCATACACAACTTGGGTGGGAATTTTCTGATATAGTCAAAAGCCAACTCTTGCTGGTATAGTCATGAGATCTTACATTTGTTATGACAGATCTTGGGATAAAGAACTCATGGTGTGGGCTGGGGAGATGACACCCTCGGTAAAGGACTTGCGGTATAAGCATGTGGATCTGGTTCAAGCCCCATAAGTAATGTGTAAAGGTTGAGCATGGAGCTAGCACTGGAAAAGCAGAGGTAGGCAGATCCCTGGGGCTCACTGGCTAGTGAGCTTAACCTAATCATTGCATTCTAGACCGTTAGGAGGTCCTGCCTCAAAAACAAAGTGGAGAGACACCCAAGGCTGACCTCTGGCTTCCACATACAAATTCACATGTGCAGCCTCCCACATGGGCGTGCGCACACGTGGGAAGGGACTTGTTTGGAATGCCATGTGGAGGTGAGCTAACGACTTGAGGAGGATGGAGAGGAAACGATGAAGGGAAAGGCCTCGGACAACTCAAGGCTTGCTATTGTGAATTCAGGACACATTTGTTTGTTTAAACTCAGCCTCATTCTGAAAATAATTTGAGGAAGTCCTTACACACAGCACAGCAAGACAAAAAAAAAAAACTAAATAAATCAGAAAACTGGGACAAAGAGAAAATAAGCTGGAATAACAAGATGAAAACAAAATAAAAGGAGGTCGTCAAGCAGAAAAGCATGCTGTGAAGTTCAGCATGATTATTCCAGTTGGGCCACAAACTTATTTCCTAGAAGAATGCACTCGTATTTGTCTTTTCTTTTTTTTTTTTTTCCAAAGTGGAGACACACAGTCCAGTTCCATAATTATCAGTTGAACTCATTTCCATGCAGTGAGAAAGGCAGAAGGAAACCTTGTTCAAAGGAACAGAGAACTGTCACTAAGGTAAAACATAACCGCCCCCAAAGTTTTCTTTTTAACCCTTGGGTAGGAGAATGTTCATGAAAATAAAAAACTTCGAAGCCAGTTTGACATGTCGTTGATTCACTCCTTCATCAATTACGTACGTGGCGACTTCCGTTTTCAGCAGACACTTGTTTCCTCTCTCTGCTGAGCAAAGCAAAGAAGACAAGGACAAGAAACAAACATCTTCACCTCCTGGGTGGAAGGAGGTTCACCTCCCTGGGAACCCACCTTCATGCTCATGAGATCCTAGGAGCCTATTTTCAACTCCTCCATGATGTAGCTCCCATGTAAAGGAATTCACAGTCCCTTCCAAACCAGGGTTTCAGACCACCATCATCATCTTACAGCTCCATAGAAGGCCTGAGTGGTAACCAGCTCCTAGAATTTTCTTTCTTGAATAACACCCTCCTCCAAACTGCTTCTGGACTGGCACTGGGACTCCCTAACAGGGTATGGTGGAAGTGATGCTGTGTAGCTTCCTAGGATAGGCGTTAAATATCTTCAGTTGCCATCTTCCAGAACGTTCCTTTGGAAATTATCTACCATACTGCAGGAAGCCCACACCTCATGAAGAAGTCACACTGAGGAGGACTAAGGCCCTTCAGTCATCAGCCCTGGCAGAGGATCCCATTGATAGTCCATACCGGTTGCTAAGTATGCAAGCAATACCTTGTAAATTGTGGCCTCGCTGAGCCATCCCACAACTGTAGCCAGCAACTGGCATCTCATGGAGAAGAACTACCTGCTTGAACTTATTGATACCATAAAATCACGGCAGATAATGAATGACTGTTGTTTTTAAGCCTCTGCTTGAAGGGGTATCACACACACACAAAAAAAACCTGTATTTGTTGTTTTTTCTCTTAGAATGACTCACAAAGTGGTCCTATTGGCCTTCTTAAAAACTGTAATGTCCATAGCATGGGTTGGCTGGGAAAGGGCTCAAACTTTCCAATGTTCTGCCTTCTATGCATAGGTAAGGTAGATAGATACTTTTTTACCTTTGACAGTAGGGCATCAAGTTAATTCAGCTTGGCAGAGAATCGCACATAGTGTGTCTCACTCAGAGACTGCTTTGAGTCTTCTCACCAAAAGTAATTAAATATGAACAAGGGATTATAATAGAGACTGTCAGTGTGTTGTCTACATGCCTCGGGGCATACAAGGGAACTTGAAATGCCAGTGTATTGATAGGTGGCTTTTTCTGGTCCTTTGCAATGCTTACTGGGACATGGAGTACAAATTTCCCAGTGTTTTAGTTACTATTCATTTACTGTGACAAATTGCCATGACTAAGGCAACTTATAGAAGAAAGATTTTATTGGGGGCTTCCAGTTTCAGAGGGCAAGTCCGTGACTATCACAGCGAGGAGCATGACAGCAGGCAGGCAAGCATAGCGCTGGAGCGGTGGTTGAGAGCTTACATTTTGATCTGCAAGTAGGAAGCAGGGAGAGCTAACTGAGAATGGTGCGGGTTTTTGAAACATCAAAGTCCATCCTCTAGTGACACAACTCTCCCAGTAAGGCCATACCTCCTAATCCTTCCAAAATTGTTCCATCAACCGAGGAACAATCATTCCAATACATGAGTCTATGGGGGCCATTCCCATTCAATCTACCATATCCTTACTCTGCTAAAGATGAAGTGATGCTAAGGTATATGACCTTAATCATTTCCCAGAATTTACCAGTGAGATGAAGTTCTAGGGCATAAAATACAATCTTTAATAGCTATTTTTCCTTTGGAGAAACCCAAATTAAGTCCCTCATATAGGCAAGATACCTTAAGTCACTGCCTAAAACTTTTCCGTCTTAGCACATATTAATTTAATTTTCAATAAGCTAATAGATACTCATCTAAAAATAAAATCCTCAATCAACTCACTAAACTGGCATTGAATTTTCTAATTTGTTTAAGAGCTATCCCAATGTTCATGAAGCAAACTTTTCTGGGCTTATTTTAATATCTGAAAGTCTGCCAGACAGTCAATAAGATGAAGAATTCCAACCTCAGAAGAGGAATCCATAAAACCTATATATTGTTTCATGATTGCTTTAAACAAATACCTGTACTGAGTGACCAGTACAAAAAAAAAAGAGGTATATTTAGCTCACCAGTATGGGGATCCAAGAGCAGGTCACCAGCTTCTATTCAGTTCTGATGAGGACTTCATGGTAGATGGTATCACAGTGTTAGAGCACATGTGGAACAGGCAACATGGTGAGCTGAGAAGCCATGGGAGGGGCCTGTTTTTCTGCTATAACAACCTACTGTCTTATGAGGCCTCAGTTAGGTTCTAATAAGAAGTGCCTTAATCTCTCCCAAGGGTGGTACCCCTAATGACTACAATACAGTTGAACATCATTGCACTGGGGAGTGAGCTTCCAAGTTAGGAAGCCTCATGGGATACACTTAAACCGTATCCAGACCGCAGCAGCCCCTAACTTGTCTCCAGCGTGTGGTGTGTAGGAAAGGGATGTGTGTTTGTTGGGCACTCACTGCGTAGCAAACATACAATGATGTTTGTATAACTCATTTTAATCTTCACAGCAATTTTCCCAAGATTTCATTATCATCATCTCCATTCTACTGATGAAAATGATGCTAAAGGAGCTTAAGTATCTTGTGTCATGGTTACCCTACCAGTAAGTGGCAGAACTGGAATATGGGCCCTGGCTGGGAACCTGCAGAGCCCATCCTGTTAAACACAGCGCTACACTACTTCTTATCAAAACACACAGAATATTAAGGGAAATAAAGTGACACTAAGTTTTAAAATTACTTTTGTCTCAAATGCATTCAAAAACAATGAAAAGCCTACTCTTTGAAGAAGTAGACCTATAGCTAGATAGAAAGCTACATATTTTCTGAAAACGTGATGCGGACTTCATCTGCACAGGGCACTGATCAAGGGTAGAAGAGACAGAACAATGCATTGTCACCCATCACTGAGAAGAGTTTTCTCATGGTAGAAAATATCAAACAATGAACCAGCTTCTTCAGCAAGTTTATTTTCTTTTTGAGGTATGAAAGTAGGCCTTGAGACAAGGCCCCATGTAGCCAATGTTTGCCTTGAAAGTTCCAATCTTCCTACCTCAACCTTCCCTAATGCTGATACTACAAAAGAACACCACCATGCCCAGCTCATTTCTTAGTCACTAAGAGCCTTAGCGCTGATGGCATATGCTTCTTGTCCTGGTGTTGTGCAGGGGAGTAGTGCACTGAATTATAACTAAGCTAGAAATCGTTTAAGACCCTCCCAGCCCCAAGATTCAACAAGACCAGTTAGTTGATGCTCATTACTTTAGCGTGGGAAACACTGTTAACTATCTGTGATAATGAGACATTACACTTGCCCACGTGACTCTTGTCTTTCTGCACACACCCCCAGTCCAACCCTACAGGATAGTTGAAGATACAAGAAAATAAAATGTGGCTGGCAGGCATGCAGAATGGGGACGGCTCTCTTCTCTGTGTTAACCGTATGGTGACAAACGGGTGTGAAGCTTTTGCACAAACGACTCTTATTTTGCATGGAGATCCCATCAGGAAGGTTTCTTTACCCCCCCTCCCCTCTCCTGCCCCCATTAAGTGAGGACCTTGAGAATGAGAAAGGCATCCCAGTCACCCAGTCACCTGCGCTCACTGTTTCTCCCCAAGGAGGACTTTCTCACCAGGGCTGTCAGGCAGCCCCAGCCCATTCTTACCCATCCCATCACCCACTGCGGCACGAGATATATTCTCAAAGTTTTTTTCTGAGAACAACGGGAGTGGCATAATTGAAAGAAAGGGCATTTTTGTAGTAAGAGAAGGTTGTCTTTTTATCCCTTTGATTGTCAGCTCCTGAGACAGACACACAATTAATGAACTCACTGAAAGCACGGCTTCTCAAATGATCCTTTTTTCCTGAACCCCAGAGAAATTGTGATTGTTCGGTAATAACTGCTGCTCTGGCATAGATTACCGTCAGCAAAGATCACATGGGCTTACTACTGCTCTCACCCAGTGTCATGGCTGCCACGGTAACAACCAGACAAGCTAAGACACTGACCTCCACAATCGGACCTTTGGAGGTCAAGTTCAACCCTGCCGGGTACATACAGAAATCCAATTAATAAATATTAGCTAAATGGGTGTTTTGTAGGAGGCTTAATTGTTTGGCCTTTATTTTGTGGGTTTTTTTTTTTGAAGGTTTTGTTTGTTTTGCTTTGATTTGTTTTGACTAGTTTTGCCAGAGAGGTCTTTGCTTTATAGATGACTTTGTTTAATGCTCTTCAAATTGCAGCCTTGAAAATGACTCCAGCATGGGAAATGGGGACACTGTTTCTGCTTGCTAACCTTGAGCAAGTCACTTAGCTTTTGGAACTTCTTTTTTGCCAGTATTAGATAGCAGACCCAGGGTCTTGTGCATGCTAAGCAATCACTCTACTACTGAGCAGTGTCTCTATCCTTGGATCTCATTATTTTACAAGAAGGAAGGAAGGAAGAAGGAGAGAGAGAAGAAGAGAAAGGAGAAAGAGAAGGAGCAAAATAGGAACAAGAAGATGGTGAATGGGAATGTCAGGGACTGATAGTCATCAGGCCACCTGGCTCCAGACTCTGCCATTCTCCAGTAGCATGGAAGTTGTAGTTTTTCACATCTGAGCAGTGCACATGGTTTTCAGGGCCACATATGGCACTATACACTTGGGCATGCAAATGAACCATTTGCCACTGTAGTCACTCAATTCAAACTCTTCCTGTGTAGACTAGAGCAGCTCTGCAATCCCCGCCCCCAAATGTGCATCCAGAAAGAGCTGTATGTATGCCTCACCATAAAAAGGCAAGAACTCTGCAACACTGGCATCAGGCTTGGCCAATGGATGCTAAGCTTGGGCAAGTCAGTTTATTTGGATTCCTCCCTGACACACACTTTTTTTTCAGTACCAGGGGTCAAACCCAGGCTGTCTGGGACATATGCCAAACTGACAAATACTACTTCCAGAACCTTCTTTGCTCTGTCCTGTGCTCTTTTGCTGCTTCCCAGGAGTAGCTATGTCTTCATGTTATCATCAGGGGCACACACTGTGGTAAAAGGAGAGCAACCAAGCCAGAAGAGGTATGTGGGATGAGTGAGGAATGAATTGTACTGTTGGGAGTTGTTTACACAGAGTTAGGGTTTTATTTGCACAAAACTAATGTCGTATTACAGTATACTGGTTACAAGGACCCTCAGGGATGGGGCAAGTGTAGGAAGTAACATGCAATAGGAAGTGACAGTACCAGACATTTCCCAACCACTATTCAACTGATGCAAAGCTTAGATCTTTGCCTTCACTGAGGCAGCCCACACTAGTGCATCCCTGCTTTGGGTACCTCTTCCCTGTCTACATATACTCACATAGCCTCCCCATAGTTCCTGCTCCTGCCCCAAGAGGAAGCTCAGTGGAACTCCTGAGTCCATTTTCAGATCTACAAAGAATACAGAGAAGAATTTTCAGTTTGCTCTGTCAATTCCCATGTAACACAAAAGACTCCTGTGAACACTGAGCCCAGAGGCTCAACCAAACTTCAACCCGGCTTGCCCCTTTGCTAATTCATGTATCAAGATTGTTCCCTGGACCAAGTCTTTGACATGAAAATGCGAAGTGGCCAAACCACAAAGTGTGCCTTGGTCCCACCCATACTTCCAAAGCTTTCTGCCACTTTCCACTCGTCCATAGCATCCCCATGGGTCTGTTTTCATAACCCCTATAAATTCCGTAGCCCTCTCTTTCTCTTCATTCTCATCTCCCCTCACAAGCTGTTGTTACATTTGACTTAGCTGCAGACATGCTTTTACTGGAGTTGTTTGGGTAAAACTTACCTGGACATCTTTAACAAATGTTGAGCATGTTTCCCTTTGACATCACAGACCCTTGGGTGGGGGGCTTCTCTGGTAGGCATCATCACTGCTTGGGAGCTCCATGTGGGATGTTTTCATTTCTCACCTGGAAGTACTTTCTTAAACAAAGTACCAATGGCCAGCTGGACATAAGAGGCTTCATGCACTGGACCCACCCTTGGTCTTCCAGGCTCACTCATCTGCCTGTCTTTGAAGCATGTTGTACTTCAAGAGTGTATTACCTCCCTTTTCCTGTCACTGAGGTTCTTGGATGTGCCACACAAGCAAGAGAAAGATAAGCTCAGTGATCTCACACTGGGGAATGACAGAGCCAAGCTGTGTGCAACACCTGCCCAGGAGCTCTCTGCTGGTTAGGTGAATGGAAGGAGATGCAGATATTCCCGACAGAAGCAGTTTCCTGCAGATGGGCTGGAAACAAGGTGAGTGGGGTGTGTGGGTAGGCAAGTCCAAAATTATTAAGACATTTTGGAAAAGATTAGGCAGGAAATGAGACTGCAGAGCTGAGTAAAGCCAGAGGTCATTGGGCAAGGGTAGTTAAATGAAGGCTCACCTTAGACCATGAGGTAAGGATGGGGAAATGTGCATCCCATTCCTTATTCAGTGCATGGCTGTTAGCCTGCTAATATCCAGTTACTCCTAACTCATTAGGAGACTCTAAAAGCTAAATAACATTCCAATGAGGATTAATCTATGCCTCATACTCTGCCAGGTATTCCATTCTCATGCCTCACTTTACTTTCAAAAGAAGCCTAAGGGGAGGCATTATATTCACCCCTGTTGTACAGGGGAAGAAACTAACGCTTGTTTGGATCTGTAACTCATGTGGGATCATAGAGTGGAAATGGACTGAAACATGATTGTGATCCAGGGATCTGGTTTAAGATACCCACAGTCCTAAACTCTGGGACCCAGTGTTCCCCAGGTTCCCTGATAAAAATTTCCCAAGGTGAATGTCAAACCTTCAGGTTACTAGGAGGTCTCAGCTGGGGACCCACAGGCTGCTGGCAGCACTAGCTTGCTAGCTATTGCAAGGGCCCTAGGTGATTATTGTCTTCAGGGAGGTTGGGAAATCATAAGGACATAATGAACCTTTGTTGGGCTAGAGCTCCTGTTAAAGAATGAGAGCAGAAAAGGAGAGAGCAGATGTGTAATTCCCGACAGAGGGCATGAGGTCAGAGGGGATCTGGCTCTCCTTGTAATACAGAGTTTCTTCTCAAACCCTTTCAGGACTGAGAGTCATGGCCAGTTTCCAAAGATGCAGAGAGGAGCCATCAGTCACCCTAGCTTGCCACAACAGGCATTGGAGTTCTAAAGAAACAGGAAGAGTTGCTTGGCATAAGGAGTGTGCTGGGACCTTCCCTGAGGCGGAGGCCCTGTTTGAGCTGGGTTAGTATTACTGAGGACCAGCTCCTGTATCGTGCCTGCATAATCAAGCTCACTGCCTGCTCTACCCAACCCTCTCCTAAAGCATCAATGCTTCTTACTTACTGCGTATTATCCAGGATCATTAATAGCCTCTGAAAGGCTAGAATTAGTTGACTCGGTCTTAATTTGTCATGCTTTTCTTTTTGTGTCTGTATGGGACCTGAAGTCTCCTCATTTTTATTCTGTCACCCGTGTTAGTCCCTGCCATTGGCCAGTAACCTTGGTAGTAGATTGTTGTCTATTCTGTTCAAACTTGAAAACGTATAATGACTTTGCCCCACACATGACAACACCTTGGTTGCTTTCTTTCCTTACTAAGTTTACATTCTGAGCCCTCCAAACACACCAGTTTCCATGACTTTGACCTGCCAAGCGCTTCAAGACTGAAGCTCCCCTAGAAGCAGATTATTAAAACCTTCTCTTATCTGTCTGGAAGGGGTGGGAAGGGCATGTAGTGAACTTTTTACAAGAGCACCACAAGAGCATAGTGACTTCAGTGCTGGTGTCCCAGGGCTCTCACTTGGAATAGAAGGTGTCACAAAACTTATTTTTGAGCAAGTTCAGCTAGAGATCATAACATTCTGTGTGTGGATCGTTTTCCGTGACTATAACAAAAGACCTGAGGTAATTAACCTTACAAGAGAAAATGGTTGTTTGGGATCACAATGTAGAAGGATTCAGTCCATGGTCAGCTGGGTCATTTCTTTGGGGCCTGTTAGGTAGCATACTGTGTAGAAACATATGACACAGGAAGATGCAGCCAGAAAGCTAAAGAGATAGAGGAAGGGCCTCATGCTCCCAAATCCCCTTCAAAGGCATGATACCCCAAATCTACCCTTCTCCCACTAGGCTCCACCTCTTAAAGATTCTACTACTTCCTGTAACCGTCACAGGCTGTGATCAGCCCTCCTACTCATGGGCCATTGAAGACACTAATCATTGTATCTGGAAAACTCCCAATTCATCAGGACTGGCAACCTGTTCTGCTCACTGCTTTCACAGTGATTGCCACCTGTATAGCAGCCATCTGTGTCGGCCTCCTAACCATACAGCTATTAGCTGACAAGAACTAGGGCTTCTAGATCTCTCTCCAAGCCCCTGGCACATTTTGCAGTACACTTTCAATTCACATGAGTGAATGAATTACAATTAACATTGAATGAATGGGTGAGTGAATGAATGAATGAATGAATGAATGAATGGGTGAATGAATATATCTGGGGTAGAGACAATTAAGTACATCAAATTCCAAGGTTAAGAGTCGGAAACTGGGCTGGAGAGATGGCTCAAACTTGAAAACGTGTAATGACTTCCAGAGGTCCTGAGTTCAATTCCCAGCAACCACATGGTGGCTCACAACCATCTATAATGAGATCTGGTGCCCTCTTCTGGTGTGCAGATATACATACAAACAGAACACTGTATACATAATAAATAAATAAATCTTTAAAAAAAAAAAAGAGTCGGAAACTATAAAAGGCCAGATAGGAAAGATGTGAGCATTGTGAGCCATAGTTTATTACAGCCTCTCATTTTCACCAGAATAACATTATGAGTGGTGAAAGGGAATATACACATGAACGATGAGCATCCAATGCTGTGCAAACATGCTATGGGTTGATTGGATCCAAGGGCCATAGTCTGTCACCCCCTGGGCTCAGTTATTTGCCTTTTGTTTTTATAAGATCAACCAGTTACTCGTTGAATCTTAGCAGCCTAAAAAATCAACTAGATAGAAAGCTCATTTAACCTTCTGTAAACACAAGTGAGGCTCATCTACTTAAACTTCTTAATTCAGCCTCAGACAGTTCCACCAAAAGAATGTAGGAAAGTTTTTCCATGCTCATCCAATACTAAAGCCTCTGCTTCCCTCGCAGATGTGGCCACGGGTCCCTCTTGTAGCTCTTAGCTTGTCTTTGTGTTTAGGAAGCAACTCTAAGCTAAGGCTTCAGCTCTGGGAAATAAACCCCACTTGGGGGAGCTAAGCCCCGCCCCATCCTATTCTGTCTGACCATCATCAGAGTTCAGCCTGGTGCAGCTGAGAGAGGCACAAAGTCTGATGTGGTATCTAACACATCAGAAGCACTGTGCCACCTTCTTCTCCCCTTTCTTTTTATACACCCAGAGGAAACATTGCTTGTTGAAATGGGCAATGGGAGAACAGAGATGGCTATTAGACAGGTCTCCTGGCATCCCTGGGACAGTAACATAAATTGTGACAAGTCTATACATCCAGTTATCTTGCCCAACTGTTCCCACCAGATTGTCCTCTCACTCTGAAAGACTCCCAGCAGGCAGAGCAGGACAAAGACACACCTATGTGGATCGGTGCAAACAACTCCTGTCTTTCTCCCAAGTTCTCTTCTGACACTTGGCACTCGGCTCATTTCTCTTCCAGTCCCTTCCCTTCCCCCTGTGTATTTTAGACCTGGGCAAGCATATCTCTGTGAAGCTTTCACAAGTTCAAAGTGAAGTAAGAAAAAAAAAAAAGCATGTCTGAGCATCTTTTCTTGCTTCTGCCATATGAGTATACCTTACTATCCCAATTCTTACCCTCCAGAACACTTCTACAGATTTCTGTCTAGGTTTTTTTATTTAACAGATATCTCCCTTCTCTGTGAGAGAAAGACCATATTATTCTATCCATTTCTGTGAGTCCAAAACATATCGCGGTTTCTGTGTGTGCCAGTGACAGGTCCCACCACTGAGCTCAGCAGGCTGTAGCAATGTTTCCAACCCACCACCAAATGTGGTCTCTGATGTTTAGCAGATATGCTGTCAACAGTTTGGGAATGAATTGATGAATACTAAGTGTTTTGTAAAGCTAAGCTTACTCAGCGCAAAGAACTTCTTTCCAAAAAGTGTACCCTCCACACTGCCTCGTCCCAGAACTGTCTCTAAAAACAACAGAGTGGGTTTTTTTTCTTTTAAAATATTAATTAGCATTTTTTTAAGTCAGCCAATGATGTGGAACCCGAAGTTACTTAAAACATGGAGACGTCATAACATCCAGCACTCTGGAAGCCTCAACACAGCAGCATCTGCCATGCTGTTGTTATTATTATTATTATTATTATTATCATTATCATTATCATCATCATGCTGTTATTATTACTTCACATACCATAAAGTCATCCTTTATTTTTTATTTCTCTCTCTCTCTTTCTCTCTATTTGTGTGTGTGGTGTATGTGTGTGCACATGTATATGTGTGGGTGCATGTATCTATATGCATGTGCAGAGGCCACAGGAGAACGCTGCTTGTCCCTCTTTTTAGCTCTTCACCATATGTATTTGAGACATGGTCTCTCACTGAATCTGGAGCTCATTACTTTTGAGATACCTTGGCATTCAACAAGTCCCAGGCATCTGCTTGTCCCTATCACCCTATCCCACCAAGCACTGGGGTTGCAGACTTATACGGTTGAACATGGCTTTTTACACGAGTTTTGGGGTTCTGAACTCAGATCTCATGCTTGTGCATCAGGTGCCCATGCCTGCTAAGCCATCTTGCCAACTCAAATTCACCCTTTTTAAAGCATAGAGTTCAGAAATTTTAACATATGAACCACCATGCCCTTTAATTCTAGAAAAATTCTAATCCCCCCCCCAATTATTAGTAAGTCCTAGGAGTAGTCAGCCCAATGTTTCTCTCGAATAATCCTCTGGTTATCACTAATCTACTTTCTATCTCTACAGAATTAAAAACAAATCTGGATAGTTTATGTAAATGAAACCGTAGATCATGGGACGATTCATGTCTATGTTCATTCAATCAGCATGTTTCCAGTTTCTTGGACATCAAACCAGTATTGCATTCCTGTTTATCGCTGAGACATATTCTACCTTATGCATATGCATATACAGAAAATGTTTTTCCAGTTGTCAGTTAAAACGCAGGGAAATATCATGAACAGTCATGAATTTGGTTATTGAGAATATTCCTAGCTGGGTGGTAGTGGTGGTGCATGCCTTTAATTCTAGCACTTGGGAGGAAGAGGCAGGCATATTTCTATGAGTTTGAGGCTATCCTGGTCTACAAAGTGAGTTCCAGGACAACCAGGACTGTTACACAGAGAAAGCTTGTATTGAAAAACCAAAAAAGAAAGAAAGAAAGAAAGAAAGAAAGGAAGGAAGGAAGGAAGGAAGGAAGGAAGAAAGGAAGGAAGGAAGAAAGAAAGAAAGAAAGGAAGAGGAAATTCCTACTATGCATGCATAAATTTCTTTAGAAGTATTTTAAATTATTTTGGGTATATATCTAACAGTAGAAATACTGGGTCATATTAAGCAATAGTTATCAAAATAATTGCCAGGCTCTCTTCTGATTTTACAATCCTATCAGCAACGTGTGATGGCTGCAGCCTCATTACATCCCCACTCACATTTGTTCTACCTGTCAGTTGTAGCCATATTGCTTGGTATGCACTGGAATCTTACGGTGGTTTTGATGCACATTTCCCTGGTTGCTAATTTTATTAAGTGTCTTTCCATGTGGGTTTTGGAGTTCACTTTTATGTCTTTTTAGTAGAAATATCTATTTAAATCCTTTGCCAGTTTTTGTCTTCTTGCTATTCACAGCAGAATTGTTGACATCATCTATTCTTTGATTCATTTATCATAAACCCTATGCGGACAAAGGCTAGATCAAGAATCCTCTGGATTGCTTCTGGCTTTCTAGCCCAGCAGGATCTTGCTTCCTCCATGCACTCACCAGCCCTCAAAGGTAGAACAGACTCAGACAATCTTCCCCTAATGTGCACCCTGTTCCTAATAAGTTGTTGTAAACCCGGGGTCACAGTAGTTGCTATTGAGGGATAGCACTGAATAAAGGGATATTGAGAGGTAACAAGATTGATGGTTGCATCTGAGAAAATGCTCAAGAGGGAGCTAATGAGAACTGTCTGACTCAGCAGGGAATAAGTACACAGTGAAATATGAAAAATGAGAAAGGGAAACTAGAGTAGGAAGATTAAATGGGGTGGGGGAGGGGACTTAAGGGTGAAGGAGGGAGTATGGGGAGGGACAACTAGCATTAAAGGCCTTTGAAAAGCCATATGGAAACCTACAACTGTAGAAGTTTCTGTGTGTGTGTGCACGTGTGTGTGTGTGTGTGTGTGTGTGTGTGTGTGTGTGTGTGTGAACATGTATGCTTTAAATGGTATTTCCATCTAATGGGGATACAATGCCATAACTAGGCATCATATGATATGTAAAGCCCCAGTACCAGGAATGAGTCATATCTTGTTGAGTCATTGGCCAAAAGAGTCCCATAGACCCACCCCTACATACAACATTACAGGTTACTGCCAATGCTGTTGGTCATCCTCCATATCCAACCTGATGCTTGGGCTCTATTACTGAAGATACCACTTACTTTTATCATTGAACATGGAGAAATTGAGCAGGGACATGAACTAGAAGTTTTATCCCTACTGACAAGATTTCTTAGTGCTGGGGGGCGGGTACTAGAAATACTACTGGAGAAGAAAAGTTATCATCAGTCTTACATAGCTATGGACCCTGCTATCTACAGTAATGACCTGCTTGCAAATGATACTAATACAATAGTGGGACAAAAGATAGGGGGTAATCAACCACTTTTTGATTAGATTTAAGGCCCATTCCATGGGATGGAACCCATGCTGGGTACTGTTAATGGGACCAAGAACCTGTGACTAGATTGCTCATGGGCCTAAGGGGAAACCTACAGCTGTGATTCTACTAAAGAAATAGTAACGAAATTCCTCTTGATGATATATTGCTATACCCATAGATCAAAGCATTACTCAATCTTCTTCTCGCAGTATATGAGGATTAACCCACAACTAGACAATGTGAAGACAGTGAAAGACCTTGGAGCACCCGGAAATAAATGGGATTTATACAACCTTATCAAAGCCTTCCCCTCAAGGCTCAGGTATCTATGGGGAAGAGGCGGTAGGAAGGTTGTAAGAACCAGAGATAATGGATGACTCCAAGAAAACAGTATCTTCCATACACAAGACAGATGTGCATACAAACTCATAGAGACTGTGACAGCATGCACATGACCTGCACAGGTTCAAACCAGAGAAAATCCCAGCACGGAGAAGAGGAAATGGGCACAAAGAAGCTATTTGAAACTGGTAGCTGCTGGGAGAGAGAAAATCCATTTTCTCCAATGGAGTGACACTGGGTATATCAACCACACTCCAGGCAGACCACATACTCAGGAGTAGTTGTCCAACACAAAAACAGACTCCGTGGTCTATTATATGTGCTGCTGCTTCTTGTTACGACTTGGTGTTTTTTGTCTTTGGAGGATTTTGTTGTTTTTTTAGAGAATGTAAACTTGAGTAGGTAAGGAGGTATGGAGAATCTGAGAGTATTTGGGAGGGTAGTATGATCAGAATATGTTATATGAAAAAATGTAGAAAAAAAAACAAGATACCCAAGTAAATGTGAATCTCAGATGATGATTATTACATGAGTACTCCCAGTAAGAAATTATTTGTTGTCCATTTGAAATTCGTCTGTAACATAGACTGTATACTGTGTGTTAGGAAACATGTCTGTGTGGACTCAATACAGCCCTGATGATGTAGTCTGGTCAATAGAGTGTAAAGTGAAGACTGATGGGGTCCTCCGCAAAGGTTCATGCTTTTCTAAGGGCCATTGTCCTGTAGAATCACCTCTGTCTCCTTGTGTTGCTCTAAACACAAGTGCGGTTTCTGAAGACTCATGCACCACATCACAGCCATCAGGTGACAACTATGACAATGGAAAGACTGATCATGGGATGAAAAGGCACAAGGGCCCACATTCCTACAGTTTCCTTCAGGAACCCAGCCCATGCCAGAAATCCCGTACTCTAGGCTTTATCAAATTGACCTGTGAGTCCGTGTGAGACCTCGGGGATGGTGCCAGATGACCCACGCAGTGCTCTGTGCAGGTAATGTGACAGGGCCCCAGTACATACATGTTCAAATGATTAGTATTCCTTTCTACCTCAAAATTCACTAATACACAGTTAAGACAAAATGTCCTGACTTTCCCATGCACTGAGGAATAAGAACCTGCCTATAATAACAGGGGCATGTGTGGCGATATTGTATTCCCCAATATATTGTGCACCCTAATAAATTTATCTGGGGTCAGAGAACAGACCAACCACTAGATAGACTTAGAGGCCAGAAAATGGTGGCACACACACCTTTAATCCTATCACTTGGGAGACAAAGATCGGTGTGGATCTCTGTGAGTTCAAGGCCACACTAGGAACAGAGCCAGGTGTGATGGCACATGCCTTTTATCCCAGCACTTGAGATCTCATGTCTTGCTTGGGAAAGACACATGCCTTTAATCCCAGGAAGTGATGGCAGGACGCAGAAAGGTCTATAAGGCATGAGGACCAGGAACTAGAGCCTAGTTAAGCTTTCAGGCTTTTGAGCAGCAGTTTGGCTGAGATCCATTTAGGTGAGGACTCAGAAGCTTTCAGTTTGAGGAAACAGGATCAGCTGAGGAATTGGCGAGGTGAGGTTGGCTGCGGCTTGTTCTGTTTCTCTGATCTTTCAGCATTCACCCCAATATCTGGCTCCTGGGTTTGTTTTTATTAATAAGACCTTCTAACAATTCATGCTACAGGTGTAGTTTATTCTGCAGCACCACTCCTATACCTGGGTAAGAGTTTCTGACTTTCCCATAGGTCTGCCTAGCAGCTCTTATACCTTCTTTGAGGGCTATTCACACTAAATGTATTTATTTAGTCTACAGATTTTGTTGAGTGTCTTCTAATATGTCAAACACTCTCCTGGGACTAGAGGTTTACAAGTGCATAACCTCAATGCTATGAGTGTTTAGGTTTAGTCTGAGTTAATCTAAACCCTTTACTATGCAACAGGCACAAATGCTGTCATGAGTCTTGCCAAAGCAAACACTTAGAAACTTCCAGACTACCACTCAAAAGGAAATGTATCCGTGAGTTTTGGTGGGATGTGCAATGAATGATTAATGATCATTGTCAACTTGAAAGAATTTAGAGTCACCTAGGAGACACACCTCTGGCTAAGTTGGTGTTCTGGACACTGCAGAATCAAGTCTTTCCATCCTTATAACGTTTCCAGTCCCATTTTATAGATAAAGAAACCAAGAAAATGAGATATCTGTGAAATTTCCAAGATCACACAGCTAGCAAGAGGTCAAGCCCGGATTTGAACCCAGGTTTGTGGTTTCAGAGTTTAATGGCCTAAAACCCCACCAACATTTTCAGACAAAGATAGATCTGCATAAGAAGGGCTATAAAATGAAAAGCTTAGGGCCTGTGAGAACTCAGAAGGGAGAGTGTTCAGGAAAAGCTGTGTAGGATATGGAGCCTTTGAGTTGAGTCAGGAGGCTGGTTTGACCTGGAATAATGTTCTCTGGGCAAAGGAAAAGTCCAGATTAAGGAGTGAGGGAGTTAACTTGTTCAAGGCTGCCTGAGATCTTTGATAAGACAAAATCAGAAGAATTGAAGAAGGAAACTAGTAACAAGCAACAGAAATCCAGCATTTGTTTGATCCATTTCAAAATCCTAGCCCTTTCTTTATGAGGAAAGGACAGTAGTATAGCTTAGGGGCTACTTATTCAAGTTTTCAACTCTGAGATCGCTTGAATTCAGCTTCTTAGCTGTGTGAACTCAGACCTCATTATGGTTCATTTCCTTATATATAAAATGAAGATAATTATGTGATAATCTCAGAGGGTTGGGGTGAGTAGTAACTGGGTTAATACACACGAGACTTTGAGAATGATGGTTGTGATGTAAGGAGACATCATCATCATCATCATCACCAACATCATAATAATCTGGTTTACTTGCTTGCTTAGCATAGTCCCAGACTATGTGAAAAGGATGGATCCATGGTGGGGGTTGGGAGTAGGAAACCTTGAAGCTTATACTTTGAGCAACTCTTGCCAGAAAGTGAATCCAAGGCTAGTGAGGGGAGGGATATGCTCCCAGCCTGTCACTTGGAGTAATGCAAAATGTCCCCACATGTCCCTTTTGGATGACAGCAAGCAAGGCCACTGCTGAAAGACAAGGACTTCTATTAACAATGAGCACAAAGGAGTTCAGCATATTAACATTTGACTTTGCAGAAGGGGAGACAAGGGCACTAAGTGGGTCTCAGATTCAGATACGGCTTTAGGGGACCTTGGTGAGGGTGCTGTCAGTAGAGAGCTACTCTGGAGAGCCCACCAGTTTCAGTTGACCCTAAAATAGACAAGAAAGACTCCAATAGCAATGAGGACATCATTACCATCAGTGTTCCTTCTGATAGTTTTGGGAGGGTTTTAATTTGTAACTCTAGTTTGTTTCAAATCTAGACTCATAATCAAAACTTTTTTAACCTCAGGCCAAATATGACTTACTGTACATTCTTCTCTCCTCTTCCGTGATTTTCTGAATTACGTACAGGGAACAGTCTAGTCCAGGGTCAACTTGCATAAAATACAATGTCCTTGTCCTAAAGGAGAGAGCTGTGCCATCACTACTGCAATGTGAATAATCACCACTAGGGGCACTATATGGAGCAAGGTATCCTGAAACACATAGTGGGACTATTATTATATATACATAGAATAGTCCTAAACTCTGAAATTTGATGGCTCACTAAAATCTCAAAAAAAATTAGAAAGTAAGTGTAGGGTTGGCAGTATTATTGTGCTTGTTTTTTTTTAAGTGAAAAAACTGAAAACCAACACTGAAAAAAAAATCCCATATAAAGTCACAAATAAGTTGTTTCATGGTTTTTTTCCCCTGCACAAAATTAAGATGACTCAAAGTGAGATAAAGGTTGTTCTTCAGAAGATGGGAAAGGTGAGAACTTTGATGTGTATCCTACCAGGGATTCTGAGTATTCCAGATCACGTACCACACAATTCAGTGCCGGGGGCACCATTCCCAGGAACTATTCTAATCATGCCTTTGTGTTCTCTCTTTCCCAGGAAGCAGGGGGAAAAATTGTAGGAGGTAAACTGGCAAATTACTTCGATAATTTGCACTGTTCCACACAAGTTAAAGCAATCACCTGGTCCAGGTACCTGAAGCTGTGCTTCAACGATCACCAGGAATCCATTCAGCCTTCTTCAAGGGACCCTTGCTCAAAATAAATAACTCGCCATCTCATTCCTTTCAATGTTGTAGTGTTCCATGTGATACCTCAAAGGAACTGCTTTGCAAGGAAATATTATTATTATTGGCTAAAGTCCCTACTTGGCTTAAATACCCTCAGTTTTTAACCTAATGACCCAAATCTCAGATGCCTTCCAGGATCCCATACTAACTTCTTTCCCCATGTCCCATCAGACTCCTCTGGAGGTAACAGTTCCATATGCTTTCTGTGTTTGAGATGACCATGATAGTTTTCATCATGTATTTATAGAATTCTCTTTCACTCGAATTTATCGGATGCTTTCTTCATGGTTACCCAGGGTGGTGGCATTGGGAAGGAACTTTACAGAGTCATAGCACCATTTCCTTCATGTATCAGGGAGTAGGTTGTCAGTATGACTTATCACTCTTGGCATTGACCATGGTCACTTTGCTGAGCTAGTGTTTGTCCAGTTACTTTGCTCTAAAGTTGTTCTCCCTGGCCCTTTCTGGATTAAACAGTCCATAACGAAGTTGGGCATAACTCACATGTGGGGACTGGAGTACTCTGCTTGCTTGAGGGTGGTGTCTATGATGTTTACCATCCTTCTCTACTGAAGATTTGCCTGCTCTCCTCCACTAATTTATTTAATTATTTGTATCATTAATCACCACTAAATATTTACTTTATACTTAGGGTTTGTGTTAGTTGCTTTCCTCATTGCTATGGCAAAATACAAGTTGCCAACAACTTAAAGGAGAGGTGTATTTTGGCTCAGAGTTTGGGTGATATAACATTATGATAGAGAAAGCACCACAAAAGACTCAATGTTCAGCTGGGGAATCGTGAGGCAGCTGCTTGTCATATGATTCAGCAGATTAGAAAGAACAAAACTTGAACCAAAGTCCACTCAAAAGCCCTAGTTTTGAAAGGAGGTCCTTACCTTTTAAAGGTCCTAAACCTCCCTATCTCCTAGGGACTGGATGATAAAACATATGAGCCTATGAGGAACAGTTCACATCCAAACCACAGCATGCTACCCTGGTACCCAGAGGTTCATGGCCATCTCATTAGGGGAGATACATCCAATCCAATGTCATGAATCCACACAGTCTTAACAGTTTCTACATTGTTCAAAGGTCCAAAGTCTCTTCTGAGACTCAAGGCAACCTTTTAGCTATGGGTCCCTGTAGAATCAAAAAGAAAGTTACATAAATCTAATACACAATGGTACAATGTAAACATTCTCTTCTAAAAGGACTGGGAAAATGGCAAGGAAATATTGACCAAAGCAAGACCCAAACCCACTAGGGAAAGCACCAAAACCTGTGGCCCCATGTTCCTCATCCTGGTCTCATGAGAATAACATGTGGGTTCCAATGAGCTTAGATAGCTCCAACACTATACATCTGTTAGCTTTAGCACACATTTATCTTAAAGGCTGACTTCACTCACTGCCTGAAGTTTTCCTCAGCTTGGCCTTTGCTGTCCATGTTTCTGTCAGTGTTCTGGCTTCCTCACTCCTACCAGAATGTCCCTTTAAGTTCTCCTTCTGCATCTAAGGACTGCTCTCTGGCCCACGTTTCCAAACCCTCCAATATTCTTGTGACAAACTAGCTGTACAAGCCTACAAGCCTCATGGCCACATTTAGTACAGTAATGGCCTTGCTTCTCAGGAACACAGACTATCTCTAAATTTATTCAGATTATTTTAAAAAATTTTTATAAAAATGTAGTTTATGGGTGTTTAACCATCTATACAATACATAGGTTAAAAACATAGTCAAATATTCATCATTAGTATATAAGAAAGCAACTAATTTTTCATAGTAATCTCTAGCCCTGCAGCCTCTTTATAACTCTTAATAGTTGCCAGAGACTTTTGAGGGGAGCATCCTCTAGAGTTTTCTTCATAGACAAAACACATCACCTGTAAACAAATACAATTTTGTCTCTTCCTTCTTGGTCTGTATACCTTGTTTTTCTTCTTTTCTTCCATAATCATCACCATCATAACCACCACCAGCAGCACCATTTTTCTGTTTCTCTGTCTTATCCACTGCTTGAGACTTCTGTTTTGGAGTTGATTGGTAGCAAGAAGGGAATTTTTGCCTTGTTCATAATCTGAGGAGATGAGCACCGTGTCTCACTCTAGGAAGTGTGATGTTCATTGTAGGTATTTTGTAGCTGCCCCTGATCACATGGAGGATGTTGGTTTTATTCCTAGTATTCTGAGAGTTCTGTCATGAATGCATATTTTGAAAAGCTTGGCATGCATTAATTGTCCTGGTCACATGGTTTTCTTTCTTTTACTTACTTTTCTGATGATTTATTATATTTTTTCAAATGTACAAATATCCCTAAATACCTATAATAAACTAATTTAGTCATGCTATATAATCCTGCTTATACCATGTTGGTCTCATTTTGTTATTTTTTGCTGAATATTTTTGTGTCTTTGTGTATGAGAAATACTGGTTTATATTTTGTGGTAATTTCTTAGTCTGGTTTTGATGCTGGGATAATGCTGACCTCACAGAAGGTCTGTGTCATTCTATTTTGATTTTGTGACACAGAGTTGGTATCATTCATTCCTGAAACATTTGTAGACTTTAGCAATAGAATGATTTCAATCCAATGCTGTTTTAGAGAGTATTAGTCATTGATTCAAATTATTTAGTGATTACCATAAACTCATTCAGATTATCTGTTCCTCTGAGTGTGAATTTTACAAGGTTTTGTCCTTTTCAAGAAATTGTTGTATTTTTTTTTTTTTTTTTTTTGGTTTTTGGTTTTTCAAGACAGGGTTTCTCTGTGTAGCTTTGCGCCTTTCCTGGAGCTCACTTGGTAGCCCAGGCTGGCCTCGAACTCACAAAGATCCGCCTGCCTCTGCCTCCCGAGTGCTGGGATTAAAGGCGTGCGCCACCAACACCCGGCTGAAATTGTTGTATTTCATCTAAAGCATCACAGGAAATTATTCTTAATTTTTCTCATTGTCCGTAGACATCCACTGTATCAGTAGCTATTATCTCTCTTTCAATTCGGATATTGGTAGTTCCATTGTTGTTACTCAATCAAGGAAAGTTTTAACAGTGTATCGATCTTTTTAAAAATTGGCTTTATTTTCTATTCTTTTCTTTCTTTCAAGCTTATTGGTTTTTATATATATTTTTCATTCTTTTCTGCTGATTTAAGCTTAAAGTATTCTACTTTCTTCTGACATAAACCTACATTGTTAATGCTAAATCTTTCTTCTTATATAATGCATTATAGTAAAATGCTATAATTTCCCCCCTTAGCATTACTTTTACTGCTTCCAAAATTTCTGACAAGTTATATCATCATTTTCTTTTTGTTAAAATTTTTCCTCATGTGAGAGGAGCTGTCATGTAGGGGCATGATGGGTCAAGGACATAGCCTGGCAAATAGAAGGCGTAGAGTGAGAGAGCAGAATGTGCCATGTTCACAGAATACAGATTGATTTTGTCTGATACTGAGAGGAAAGACTGAGGGGGTACAAAGTTAGACTGTGAACACCCTCATGTGTCATGTTGAAGGGAAGAAGAAGGCAGAATTCTCTTTGCTCATTTTGAAACCAGATACTGTCCTTCAGCCAGAACACAGTGCTTTGCTACCTAGGATCTAATAATGTGGCTTATGGGGACCAACTGTTCAAAAACCACTGTGCCCAGGCACTGAGGGATACTATTGAAGCCTACACTTAAAGAAAGTGCTAACATGAACATAAAACTTCTCTCTACGGGGTTACTCTAGGCTACCAGCTGCATCTGAGCATCCTCAGAAATGTCTCCCACACGGCGCACCCCATGGCCAATATGTCTGCCTCCTTCTCTGAAGGTACAAGGTAGGCACAGTAGGATTCCAAGTATTTTCTCCTCAGCTCTTTCAATGACTGAGCAAGATTGCACTTATGTTTTTAAACTGTTTCCTGATTAAAATGCCTGGGGGTGGGGAATTTTACTTTTCTGAAACATGCCCAGTTTCTGTACAAGAATGGATCCAGAATCTGATATGCATTAGGTTTGACATAAGAATGGCTTCATGTCCAACAGAAAATTGTATGTTGGGAGTACTTGGCTAATATTGGCTTTTTGACAAGGCACCGAAAAAACAAGATGTACTCAGGGGACCATTAATTGGTTTATAAGCAAAAATGGAGTAGAGAGTCCAGAAATATGGGGCCCGGAAGGATCAGAAAAGCTGATTTTAGATTCCAAATGGCAGATAATAATATTGATAAACTCTTTTCTCTAAAAGGGCAAACAGTCTGATCAAACACTGCAACAAAGATCAAGTTTAGAATGTGGTCTGCCGCTTAACTCAGAAAGTGTCAATCAATGTACCATGAAATTGGAAGAGAACGGCAAGCGGTAAGAAAGCAGAGAAACAACGGATTTGAAAAATTTAGCAGTTGGTGCTGGAGAGATGACTCTTTGGTAAGAGCACTTTCTGCTCTTCCAGAGGACCCAAGTTTGATTCCCAACAGCCATGTTGGTGGCAATAAACATTCAGAACTCCAGCACCAGAGAATTTTATGACCTCCTCTGGCCTCTGAGGGTAACACATGCATGTGGCATATACTCACACAGATACCCACACATACACAAAAATAAATTCCTTAAAGATCAACAGTCCACTAAGATTTTGCGGGAACTATATGACAAATTCAGATTAAATAGATCCTTGATAATTTGAAGCTCAAAGCCACCATTGGTCCTTCAACTTTCTAATAGCAAACAGTAGGCTGCACAAACTCCTTGGCTCAGAAAGCTAGCTTCTCTCCAACACCTGCTTCAGATGTATTCATGGAAGAGATTAAATCCCTCTCCCCAAGAGGTGAAAAATGGGACCATAGAGGAAAATTTAACCAGGACTTCTGTCCAAAGAGTGGAACAAAGTTTGGGGGATTTCCTTGATCAGGAAAGGATTCTTCATGGGGTATATGCTGCAGGAATCCTATCCTGCTGTGGATCCTCAATTGTATGTGTTTCTCTGCTGACTTGTGAAAGAACTTTGGAATTTTGTCGCCTACTCCTATACTGTATATATAAAGAAAAAATAATCTGTAAGTTTAGTTTTAAAGTGTCTGGACCCATACGATACCCATTGCCATCCTTTCCCAACTAAGGAGACAGTGCCCATTGAATTGGACCCCTGAATGACCATGAGGAACAGAACCCTCTTCTGGTAACACTGAATGATGAGTTGAAATTGTGGATCTGCTTGTTATAGCCACTAGAGTTAATCACTCTGACTAACTAATTGATTTAGAAGCTGACGTCCCACGCATAGCAATGCAGAAAATGCAGACCCTGAGCCCAGATCTCGTGAACCTCATCCAGCAAGTTTTCTGGTCTGGCAACACACCCTGTGCCAAATCTAAAGTGACCAGTGACTCCCCCAAGGCCTGCCTTTACTTGTTAGAATAATGAGAGGGTCTTGTTGTTTTGCGGCCAACTGATCTTGTCTAGCTTAGAAAGAGTGATGGAAGCATCATCCACTGACCCAATTTCTCTCCCACTACCATGCTGAAGGATTTTATGAAGGACTGTAACTACACAATCACCCTCCTCCTTTATGAGCTCAGACAACCTGCCCCCCTTTATTACATTTACTGTCCTCGCTTGCCAAGGCACTTTTACGACTCTGGGAACGATTGCCTCACTCTTGAGGACTCGGGAGTATCCCTCGGTGCTTCATATAACTTGTCACAATATTTTTAACAACAATTCTTCTTGTGCGCCGCTGTGAGAACCTCTCGCCAGCATCTCCCCTGACAGCACTGTTCAGGGCTGTAGCAGCAGGAATCATCTTCTTGAAGCAGCGCGAGGAATTTCCTCAGGCCATGCCCACCACCAGCTTCTCTGCTCTCTAAATTCGCCATTCCTACTCTCTTCTCAGACCCCGAGAGTTCAGGTTAGAGTGTGCAGGCCTGGTGCTTTCGCTGCATGTGTACAAAAAAGAAATAAACCATTCTGCTAGAGAGTCTGTGGTTCAGAGGATCAAGAGCAAAGAAATATCCTGACCCAAAGCAACAATGACATGAATAGCAACATTGATTTGCACAGTGTTATTTTATGTAGTGCATTTCTATCATGGTACAAAAGACCAGAGAGGCAGTATTGTAACTGGTGGCCAGTCTTCAAGATTCAGGTCTTACTGGCCAACCTGGGAAGTCTCTGGGCTCCGACCATCACCCCCCACTTTATTTAGAGGCCTTGTCTTTCTTTTGTTCTCACCTAATATCCATAGCTTATCTCTCTTGCAATATTTATTTGCTTTGAGAACAAAACAGCCATTCATCTCTGAATCCCAGACACCTTAACCAAGTGCCCGGCATGAAATGAGCAATCAATATTCATTAATCCAACATTGATTGAACACCTGCCATATGCCAGGGCCTGTACTAGGCATGGATGACACCAGAGTGAATGACACATGCAAAGCATGTGATCTCAGCAAGGTTTAATATTCGTCTAAGAAATGCATTAAAAATTAAAGGGAGCGTGCCCAAGTGTAACATGGTCATAGTCACGGTGAATCAGAGTGGAGGGACAAGGAGATGGCCAAAGAGCCTCTCAGAGAAAAGACATGTGGGCCAAAACCTTAGTAAGAAGAAAGAGGGTGCAAGAACAATCTGCTGCAGAGAGAGTGGGCCTTAATTTGTGAAAAAATAACAACAACAACAAAAACACAAACAAACCAGTGAGGACCATGGTGCCAAAATGGGACGTCCAATAGCATAAGCAACAGACAATAAGGGCTGAAGCCATGGACTTTTTTTTTTTTATGAGGATAGTGGCAGCCACTGGAAGGTCCAAGCAGGGGAGCCACTTGATTTGGTTCATAATTTTTAGCAAGAGACTCAGATTGACCAGTGGGAAACAGCTGACAGCGATCACAGGGACAGGGAGGGAGGGCGTTGCTGCTCCAGCAGGGGCAGGCACTGAGGGAGGCATGGTGGGAGGCTGTAATGTGCTTTTGAGGTAAAGCTGACCAGAGCATGGCTTCCCATTGAGGTGGAGATAATCCAGCCCCCAAGCACAATATGCCATCTGTCGAGCAGCTACTGCCTGCCAGGGCTTTCTGCTTGTTATCTCACCCTCGCATTCATAGAACATGGTTGGATCATCCTATACAGCAGGTATTTGGAAGAAAGAATCATCTCAGGGCTTGAGAAACTCCATGACAGAAATGGGTTTATCCAAAGTCTTTGAACTTGAACCCAGATACCAGCAAAACTTTATAGTCCGTGCCACTCTGATAATGATAAAATATATGCCCTGTGATAGATCTCAGCAAGGGAGACATCCCGGGGGGCTTTATTTCCTCCCTTAACATACTCTAACCACATGTAGTAAACTTACCTGGCATTTCATGTACAGTCATTATGTCCTGGACACTGGCCAAAGAATGATGTTTATCAGCTCATTTAGTTCTTGACGACTCGGTGCAAGAGGGAATGAAACTGAGGATCAGAGAGCTAGTTAACTCACCCAAAGTCACTTACTTACAAGTGACCTTGCATGGTACCAATAATGAAGATAATCTTCAAGAATCACTAGGTAGTTGAACCAAGTTTGGAAACTCCAAGCTGTGTTAGGCAATGTGCTATCATGATATTCTGCTCCCCAGTGATACACAAATAGAATCTGAATTATAGAACCTGTATTATCCTTCACCGCACTGGGTACCCCTGCAGAAATCATATCAACCTCTGTAGGACACGGGCTGTGGATAACCTCAGGCTTAGGAGTCAAAGGCCATGCAGCCTGGAGGAGGTGATGCTGGGTGAGGTTGTCGGCAGAGACTCGGGCTTGCTCTGCAGGTGGATCTCCACAAGGAGAACAGCCCTGTAGCCCAGGGCTCACCTGTGTGGGTCAGCCTTCAGTGAGCACATCAAAGGGCCTGAAAATGCCATTACAGAGAGATCCTTTCAGAATGACACAGGGGACCCTCCCCAGAATGATATTGAGAACTTTGCCAATAAAAGTGATGAACCACTTTTGCAAGTGACCCAAGACTGAAACTTTTTTTTTCTTCTTTGCCTAGCACGGCATCCCCTTCATCTGTCTTACATTGTAATCAGATACAACCTTGATAGAATGAAAGCAGAGGTCACGCTGAACAAACTGGCACTTGACGTGCTTGGGAAAAGGCTCCTTTGTAACAGGGAAATTACAGCATTGCTATAGAGCGATTTTTCTTAAAAGAACAGGTTGCTTTGTTCAAAATGCTGCTGATTTCAGCGCTCTGAGGAGATGGCCCGTTCACACTGTCGACCTGCAGAAATTTGTGGGGTTCCTTTTGTTTGTAGCAGCCTGCATATATTACAGGGAGTGTATTAAAATAGAACGTACAAGCCATTGTCAGGCAATCTTTTGATTGTCCAAAAAAAAAAAAGAAATGCCAGACAAAATGAAAAATGATTGATTCTCTCTGTACATTTTGCCTCATGTTGGTGTCAGGTGGGAGTTCTGTGAAACAGGGTTCACCAGCTCTCTGTGGGTCCCAAGACCTGAGTTTTGTCCCTAAATGGGATAAATATCCTAGAAAGAGAAGTAACGCATTTAAACAACGGTATTTCTGAACACAATATCAGATCATTATGTAAAATGAAAATACCAGTGCCACCCAAACCAAACTCTTGCATTTAGCTAATGCTTAAGAAAGAAGGAAATACAAGTGAGTCTTCAATGCTCTGAAACCCATCTAGTGGAGCCAGGCCAAAATTTTGTGCTAATATCACAAAGTAGAGTGTGAAACTATAAGATATATTCGAACAACAACAACAACAAAACACCCCACCAAGGTTTTGTGTCAATTGAAACACTAAGCATGCCATGTCTCAACATGAAATGTTATCAAAAATTAAGCAAAGTGTTTCATTTTCCTAGTGTCAATTTTAACACTTAGCAATATTTTTGGCATTGTAATTACTGTTTTCATTCCATTAGGCCTTTTGTGACTAGGGATGTTTGTCTACAATTCTAATAATCACTTATATTTTTATGAACGGATGTATTGCTTCATTAAACCTGACTGTTTATAGCTAATCATAAAAAGTTTTACCAAACCAACTAAATCACATAATTTGTGCTTCGAGAGCATTTGTTTCTCACTCTTTTCACGTGTTGTGAATGAAATTGGTATTGTCATTTTTTTTCATAAAACAGCTATATTTGTGGATGGATAAAAGGAGACTTCTAATCTCTCCTAGTATTAAAAAGGAATCCCACCGACATGCTCTTTAATTGCATTTACCATGTAGAATGCTTTGTCATCTAAGTCAGCAGGCAAGGGCTGCATTCATCAAAGCATCATACTTCCACTGCGTTACTTTCCCTAAGACATGGAGGTAAAAGTTTGATTAATGGGAAAATCATAAGTGTGTGCACAGAACCAATATGAAGAGGAAAAAAAATCCATTCTGTGGGTATCAAAGCACTTTGATTTTAGCTACACTGAGAGAAACCTAGAAATAGTCTAGAGGAAAAGCAAGCCATTCTGCCTCCATATTGCAATCTAGCCTGCCCAATAAACTTCATTATGTTAAGCCCTTGGGACGCCAGGGTTTATGTGTTGCTGCAGTAGACACCCACTATTCCAACTAATATACCATCCCTCTCAAGGCTGTCTTGAAGATCAGATGAGAATTGTATATAGACCTCCCAGAGCACTGCCTTGCATGTGTTGCTTGAATGCTAGCATCTCCCTTACCCAACCTGTCTACACACCGGGATTGGGTCATGAGCACAGAGAAAAACAGAGAGGTTCCCTTGTGTAGAGCTGGGATGGTCTTATTCCTGCCTTGGCTCACTTCTCTGAATATTCCCACTGCCTGGACAATGTTATAGCCTATCAATGTGGGCATTTGCAAATAAAATCCAGTAGCCCAAACTACAGAAAGTTTGGAACGCTCTTGGGCTAACAAAAGCAGCTCTGATGTAAAGAGTTAGAGAGTCCTTTGATGCAAATACCTGCTGGAATTTCCATAGACGAGATAATGAGTATTTGAAGCAGTATAGTTCTGTCCCAGGGGGTTGATTGAAACAGCACTCAGTGGAGATGGAGTGGGTGGGTGTTCTGGTACTGACTGTGGCCAGAGACAGACTGGGAATAACTGCATTTGCTACAGAGGACCTCTGTTTTTACTGAAATGGGCTCGGGCTTATTTGTTCCCTCCTGGACACAGAGCTCCAGTGTCTTTTCTGTCTCCAGCAAGCTGTCTTTGGGGATGAGAACCCTGCTGTCTAGGGCTTCTTTCCTTACTTACAAGCAGGTGGGTCAGAACAGATGAGATCTGCCCCTTTCTTGCAACAGTAGCAGATTCCAGTTTTTCAAGCAAAATCTTAGCAATCTAACATGAAAAGTCCGAACATAGAAGTGTTTAGGTCAGCGATTCTCAACCTGTGGATCTCGACCCCTTTGGGGGTTGAATGACCCTTTCACGGGGTCGCATATTAGATATCCTGCATGTCAGATATTTACATTATGATTCATAAAAGCAATGAAAGTATAGCTGTGAAGCAGCAATGAAAATAATTTTGTTGTTGGGGGTCACCACAACATGAGGAGCTGTAGTAAAGGATCAACGTATTCGGAAGGTTGAGAACCACTGATTTAGGTTGAGCAGCACAGAGGACACTCAATAGTCACCTCAGCAGCCCTGGAATCCTTCAATGTCCCATGTGTTCTCAGACACATGTATCCCTTGAGTCTCAGGTGCCTGTGGTTCTGTGAACCTCCACCTCTCTGTCCCATGACCCCAAGCAAAGCCCTGAGCTACCTGCTCTCTTGGATTTACTTTGCTTTGAAAGTTTTTCTCTGGATTGTCTCAAATTGAAAGTTAGGACACTTTTCTCTCAATGGCCTGGAAAGTTGTCCTTTAATAACAGAATCGGGGCCCCTGTTTTTCAGGAGCTACCTGCTGCCTTTGCTCAACTTAGACAAACAGCAAGCAAAAAGCAATGGTGCTAGGCTAACACAAGTGTGTTTGAAGTCTTTGGAGAATGGGAAAGGATGAGTAAATGTACGGCCTTCTGTGACACTTGCTCAGAGAAGAGCTCTGGGGTTCCTGAGTCATGAGGTCTCTCACCAGGCCACCACTAGCCTCCCTCTTGACCCCCACCTCCAACACCATCTCTTTTTGGCCACCACAGCTCTTACCTTCCTCTCTATCACCTCAGCTTCAGGGCCTACCTGACTCTTGCTTCCAGGTTTGCTAGGGATAGTAGCTCTGTTCTCTGTGTAGAGAGTACTCTTAAAGTAAAGCAAGTCTGGGTTCTCCCTGAGAGAAGAGAAGCCCCACCCCTACCCCCAACTCATCCAGAAGACTGCATAAGTCACGTATCTTGCTATCTTCTAAATAGCAGAGCAGATATTCCAGATCCCATCATCCAGCCTGTCCTGGGCTTCCCAGATACCAAATTTCTGCTTCATCTTTTCTGTGTGTTGAGCCCTAAAGTAGGACATTAAGTAGGTGAAAGGGGACTCATGTGATAGAGAACAGGGCCCACTTCACCTGGACTAAGTTTATTGCAAGCTAAGCGTTAAGATCTTCAACATGACTTGCTGTGTGTTTTTGTTGTTTGTGTGTATTTGGTTTCAGGGCTGACCACTCTGCATTGAATAACCAATAAAGGGCTCATCCCTTGGAGAAGCTGATTCTCCCCCCAGCATTCATGCTGTAGTTCTTTGTCTAGGGGTAGGACCTCAAGACATTAACTGCTTCCACATTGACGTGTCCATTGATATTGCCATTGTTTCAGGCTTGTTTATGCAGCCGTTTCTAGGAAAGACTTTCACAGCAGAGCAGACCTCCTGGGATTCTGGCTCTTCTAACCTTTCTGCCCCTTCCTCTGTGATGTTTTCTGAGCCATAGATGCAGGAGCTGTAATATAGACGTATCTGTTGGGACTGGGCTCCTCATGACCTGTGGATCCCTGCATTGTGTGCCGTTGTGGTTTTCTGTGATGGTCTCTATTTGCTGTAAAGAGAGGCATCTGTGATGAGGGGGGATAGCTATATCTGAGGATATGGAGCTAGGAAGGATGGGTGAGAGAGAACATGTTGCAATTGTCTTTCTGCGTCTGGGTTATCTCACTTGGTATAATCATTTCTAGTCTCAGCTATTTATCTGCAAATTCGTGATTTCATTTTTTCTTTACAGCTGAATAGTATTGCATAGTGTATATGTACCACATTTTCATTATCCATGTGTTGGTTGGAGGACATTTAGGTTGGTTCCATTTCCTAGATCTTGTGCATGGAGCAGCAGTGAACATTGCTGAGCAGCAGCTGTGCAGTAGGATGTCCAGTCTTTCGGTCCTCGGCCGAGGAGCAGTATAGCTGGGTCACATGGTAGGCTTCTTTTTAATTTGTTGAAGATTCTCTATACTGATTCCCAGAGTGGCTGCACCAATTGCATTCCCACCAACAATGAATGAGGGTTCTTCTTTTACCAAGTCTCACCGGCATGTTGTTGGTTGTTTTGCTGATCTTAGCCATTCTGAATACTATATACATATAAACAACAAAGACAGACTCAACAAGTTGTGGATGTGTGTGTGTGTGTGTGTGTGTGTATTCTTGTGCATACACATACATACATGCATGCATGCATGCACGTACATGTGTGTGTGTAACAACAATAATCACAGTAAATTAGGCATCAGCTTAAGGGGGGACATAGGATGGGTTCAAGAGAGCGTAGCTGGGAAGGGCTAGAGGGAGGAAAGGGAGGAGGGAAAGTGATATAATTCTATTTCAATAAAAAGACATATTAAAAATCTCTGGGGATTCTAGAAAAGAAAACTGATAGCATTCTAAATTCATGAATGGAGGAGATAGTTAAAAAATGCTGTGTGAACACACAGGGTAATGCTACTGACAATAGACAACTGGCCTTACGTTCTCTCTCTCTCTCTCTCTCTCCTGCTTCTGCAGCTTTTAGTGCAGTACTGTATCTTCCAGTTATTGTCCATGGAAAGGAAACAAGACTATAAAATACCATTGCTTTGTATTACAAACAATTTTGCTTGAAAACTGTTAGACAATCTTTCAGAACGGGCAGGATTTTGTCTAGTCTGTATCAACATTTGTAGGCTTGACTATGGAGATAATTAGCATAACCTAGAGTTTTTCAAGGAAAGATTTATGGTCTCCAGCAGTAGGCCATAGCATAACTCTTAGACTAGTAAGTGGCATCAGCCATATCCACCCACTGACCAAATCAGTCTAAACTGCCCTCTAATGCATCACATGACCTAAGAGCTGTCACTTCACTGAGACACTGTCACACATACAAGGGAACCCAATTAGGTAGTGAGCAGCCCTGACACAGTGGAATTCCCAAGTTGTTTTGGTCACAGTGTTTATCATATCAGCATAAAACAAGCTAGAACAGAGATCAAGGGCAGAACACATCCATGTACCAAAAGGTACCCAGAGTACATAGAGGCTGAAGCATCATGTCATAAAGACCACTGCCTTCTAAAAAAAATAACAGAAAACCTGTTTGGGGGAGCAGGAGGTGGCAAAGAGATCTGGAGAGTCTTCATGTCGAGTGTGGATGCTTGACTTGGCCTCTGCAAAGCACCTTCCTCACAGTTGTGCCTTGGAGTCTCCCCCACAGCATGATGCATAGAAAAACATCTCCATAGGAAAGAGTGCACCAGTCCTCCTCAAGGCTCACCATAGTGTGGAAACAGTAAAGAACAGCAGGAGTAGAATGTGTGGATGCCTAACCTTGAGATGTTGCTTCATCTTCAATGTTTAATAACATCCATAAGTGTCTATATATGCTTGGGGTGGGGGGAACTGGCCAGTAAGGTCCTTGAGTAGACAACAAATAGGCAGAAGTTAAAGAGAGTAGAGACATCATAGCCTGGAAAAGATGGCAAAGATATCAAAGCATATCCACTGTGATATCCAGGCAGGGTTAATTGGACTTCAGAGAGCAATAGGACCTAGACCAGTGACCTGGAATTGGATCAGACCAGGAATACTGAAGTGGAAACCCAGGACAGGAGGGCCACAGAGTTTGCCTTCCCAAACACTAGGAATAAGCTTCCTTGTGCTGGTTAGTTTTTTGTCAACTTGATACAAACTGGAACCATCTGGGGGAAAAGAAAATCAATTAAGAAAATGTCTCTATCAGATTGGCCTGTAGGCAAGTCTATGGGGCATTTTCTTCATTCATGATTGATGACGGAAGGCTCAGCCCACTGTGCGTGGCACCACTCCTAGGCAAGTGGCCCTGGGTTGTTTCAGAAAGCAAACTGAGCAAGTCATAGAAAGCCAGTAAACAGTACTCATCCTTGGCTTGTGCTTCAGGTCCTGCCTCTGGATTCTTACCTTGAGTTCCTGCCCTGACTTCCCTTCATGACCAGTTCAAAGCTGTAAAATGATGTAAACCTTTTCTTCCCCTAGTTGCTTTTTTTTTTTTTTTTGGTTTTTCAAGACAGGGTTTCTCTGTGTAGCTTTGCGCCTTTCCTGGAAGTCACTTGGTAGCCCAGGCTGGCCTCAAACTCACAGAGATCTGCCTGGCTCTGCCTCCCGAGTGCTGGGATTAAAGGTGTGTGCCACCACTGCCCAGCTCCCTAGCTGCTTTTGGTCGTCGTGTTTATCACAGAAATGGAAAGCAATCTAGGGCAGACAGTATCTTAATAAACAAGTGAAAAGGGAGACCAATAAAAGAGCAGCAGAATAATTGTGATGGACAATTTGGAATGAAAAATGATGGAATAGTTCCACCAAAGAGACTAAATATACTTAAAATACACTTATGACTGTTTTAGCTGAGAAGATGCAAAGTTGTATTCCTCCGCCACCACCTACCCATTACTATCTCTAGCGGCTATAATGAGTGGGTCTCCCAGGGCAAGATGGTATCACCTGCATAGAAAAATATTGAACTGTCATTTGGGCACATCTGGAGTGTAGTGTGTCAATTTCAATTCACCACATAAACAACAGAAATACCAGGGTGTTGAGCAAGAGAGAATAAGGGAAAAATAAGTAAACATTGGCTAATATGATTAGGCTTGACTGGGATGATGACATTTAAGATGTGACTTAAGAAGTGATAAGAAACTAATAGCCAGACAGTGGTGGCTCATGCCCTTAATCCCAGAACTCAGGAGGCAGAGACAGGCAGATTGCTGAGTTCAAGGCTAGCCTGGTCTTCAGAGCAAGTTCTGGGAAAACCAGGGATACATAGAAAAACCCTGTCTGGAAAAACCACCACCAACAACAACAAAAAGAGATTCAAGGTAAAAAGAACATGTCAAAAGGTCCTGGAGAATAGAAGGAGCATGTCAGGAATGATAGTAGATGAAAGCAAGGCATTAGAATGACTTAGACTAGAGAGGTAAACACTAAGTGATCACTTAGGTCCTTGTGAGCTATAATGAGTTCAGATGCCCCTCACTAGAGAAGAAAGACACTGAGGGACTCCACGGGAGCAAAGATAAGATACAAGCAATATTTTCAAATATCCCTTTGGTAATGTGTGGTCATTACCGTCTGGATCAAGGGTAGAGTACCGAGTGTCAGGAGGACATGGCCATATGTTGTGCAAGGGATGAGGTGACACTGATCAGAGCAGCAGGAATGAGAGGGGAGGACACACGTAGATTTGCAAGTGCATTGCATTGGGCATCACCCAGGTTTACTAATTGCTGATGGATTAGACATGGGGATGAGGGAGGAAGGAAGCATGACATCAGGTTTCTGGCTTGAACAGTGACTGTCATTTGTGAAAAAATTAATGGTGTCTACAGAGGACTTAAAATATAACTATAACTGTAACCTCTTACCTCCCCCTCATCAAGAAGTGGATTCTGTGACATCACCCATCAGCTCATGTCACTATGTTGACAGAAGTACAAGAGAAATGACTAAGATATTCAAGGTCAGATCACAGCAGACAAGGACCCCCACCCTCAGTTCTCTGTAGCACACATTCTCAAGTCCCCAAGTCACCACTGCTGTGGTAGTTATGACAACAAAGCAATGTACACAAAACTTTGGTGGTTGAGAAACTACATATGAGGCTTGAGAACTCTGAAAGTCAGAAACCTACACCGAACACAGCAGAGCATCCTCATCAAGTTGGCTTGGAGATGGAGTGCTGGGCTGACCCAAAGTCTCTTCTTCACACAGTGGGGTATCAAGTCCTTTGAATATCTATAATTCTATTACTATCTAATCTCTTTATACATTTTCTCCACATGATAGCTCCCGAGCCACTAGGCACAAACTTGTTAATCCCATACTCAAGCTGTGCCTTGGAAAAGGGAACTAGGTCAAACTTGTAGCACTTTCTCTAGACTATCCCTGGAAGACATGCATCATAATTGTATTCATTAGAATCCAGGCACTAAGGTCAGTCCGTATTTAAGGGATGAGTTTGAGTCCACTTACACTGCCTTAGACAATGATTTGTAGATGAAGGTTTAGTTCTCCTAACTCTGGAAGGTGGACAGTTGTCTTAGTTAGAGTTTCTATTGCTGTGAAGAGACACCATGACCATGGCAACTCTTACAAAGGAAATTTTTTAAATGGGTAGTGTACAGTTTCAGATTTTAGTCCACTATCAACAAGGTGGGTCATGGTGGCGTTCAGGCAGACATGCTGCTGGAGAAGAAGATAAGAGTACATTTTGATTTGGAGGCAACAGGAAATGAACTGTCTCCCACACTGAGCATAGCTTGAGCATAAGAAACCTCAATACCCACCCCACAGTGACACACTTCCTCCTATGAGGCCACACTTACTCCAACAAAGCCACACCCTTTAATAGTGTCATTCCCTATGAGCTTATCCTGGCTAATTCCATTCAAACTACCACAGCAGTCTAAGATCAAGGCTCTGGCAGAGTCAGTTTCTGGTGAGGGCTGTTTTCTAATTATAAGATGCTGCCTCTTGCTGCATCTTCACATAGCAGAAGTATAGAAGGATCTGAGGAGACCTACCTAGTTACCCTGATCCTCTTTATAAGGTAGGACTGGACTCTCAGGAAATAACCTTCTGCAGGCACCAGCTCTTCATACTGATCCCTGAGGCTTACATTTCAACATGAACTTTGGAAGAGTCACAAACATTCATACCACAACAGGGAGGAAATTGGACTCTCTCTCCTGTGGAATCAATGTTGGTAAGAATACAGCTACGGCTAGGTAACATGTTTGATGACCTCAATTTTGCCATGTTGAAGACTAGGCATTTATACCCAGTTAACAGTGCATGAAGCCCAGCTCCTAGCCATTCCCACCAAATTACCAGAGATGGGCAGTTCTCTACATCCAGAGTAGTCTATCCAATGGTTATCATCTAGTCCGATGTACTTGCCAACTCCAAAGGCCCATGGAAAAGATAAGTCACTCAGCTGAATCTTGTCCAGTGGGATATAATAATTTGATGATTGTGTTAAGTCACTGAATTTTTGAATCGTTTGTTTCATGATGATAGTTAACCATGCTACTAGGGAGATTTGGGTGTCTTTAGAGACAAAGGATGTTTGTCTCTAAAATTAAGCTAGAAAGACATGATGGCAACCAGGTGACTAGAGAGGCCAGGCTGGAGCCAGCTGTGTGGGGATGGTGAAAGGAAACAGTGGACATTGCTAGGTTTCTGGGCTCAGATTGGGAGCATCAGAAACACTGAGTCACAGGCTCTATAGACATGATTGTGTCCAGTTTCCACATCTATACAGTTATTCAGCGTTGGCAGGTGCAGTTGAGTGGAGTAGTTAGTTCCCTGAACTTTGATCCGTTTATAGATGATGGAGAAGGCTTAGCACATATGAATCAGGACTGCTGTAGACAACAGCATCCTGCTCTTGCTCTCTACCTTCTCTCTCGATGGCATGAAAAACTTCAAATTCTGAAGCCTAATCCAAGCATAGAACCCTCATTATTGGTATTAATGAAGTAGAACACACTTTTTTTTATATTATATTTGTCCAAATAATCCCTTTAAAAGACAATTTCCTAAACAAAATGCAATTCTAAATAAAATTAAAAACATCCAGGTCTCAGATGACTTCATCTTGCACAAATAACCAAGAAGCCCAAGTTAATTCTTCCTTTTATTCAAAATATCCAGGAAAAAAATAAATCCCCTTTCTTTCACTTTTATTCCTGAGCCACATTTACCAGGACTTTATTTTTTATTTTTCAGCTGCAATTTACAAATGTGAAAAGCTGCCCCACCTTGCCTCCCACCAGAGACTTTGTCCAGGAACAAGAAGGAAGCAGGCCCTGCTGTGTCCTCCTTCTGCTCCTGTCTGCTTTTCTCTCACACCGGCAACACAAAGAGAAGGAAAATCACACATCAAGAAAGTCCTTGCATGCAAAACAGAAAACGGAAACACTGAAACCGAGACCCGGGTCCGTGGCCCTTCCACATTGGATCTTTCAGGGAGGGACAGTATTGAGGGAGATGCCTTATTTAGATTAACTCTTGTCTCTGGGGTACCAGAAATTAATATCAGTCCCCCTGCTGTGGTTCCCCAAGACTCTATGAAAGATTTCTCTTGTGGAAAAAAAATGAGACAATAAGACAGTCATTTTCTTAAGGTAAGTTAAACATTATAATGTATTATCGGTATTTGGGGCAAAGGAAGATTTGATGGGTGGGCAATGGAGGTGGAAGTATATGCAGATTGCACATTCTGTATTAATCCTCCAGGGCCCAAAGGATGACCTTCTTCCAACGGGAGAATCACAAAGGCTCTCTGATATTACAGAGCTGGAAGAGGACTGTTTGGAGCCCAGGTCTGATGATCACAGGGGTTTGTCCTGGCCCCACAGTCTGGGGGTTATCTGGAGTCTTTCTTTTGTAGTTGAGAAAGGAGGAGGTGAGGGGGCCGGGTGAACACTGCATGACAGTCAAACCAGAAGTGGAGCGAGGCGCCAGCTGGAGCTGGGCAAACCTGGTCTGAACTACAGAGAGGGCCACTTGCAAATGAGCTAGTCCCTAGCATGGTGCCTGTCACCCTACAGCACCCCACTGCTAGGGCCTTTTTGAAGTAAGACAGATATATCTCCCAGCAGCCAGGAACAGGAGATCTGAAGGTACAAAGACTTAGTGACAAAGCACCAAGTTGACAGTTGTCCACACTGCTTTGGAAAAGTGGAGAGTAAGAGGTGGAAGGAAAGAGACAGCCCTGGGCTTTAAAGGCCCACCAGGAAGGCTGATCCTCCCACACCCACAATTCATGGAGGCTTGCAAGCACAGAGATGAAAGACCTTGAAGCTGGCTGGTGCGGACGCTTTTCTTACCCGGCAGTGAAGTTCCACCCTGTAACCTTTCCTGGGACAGCTCTGTTGGTGTTCTGTCCCAAGGGGGGCATCACCTGCTGAGGTATCCACCCCACATTTTTGTGAGAGACAACCGGGGAACTCATCCCTGCCATGGAGTACCCTAGAATTTGAAGGTGATATCTCAGACTCCCTTATCCCCGCCCCCACCCTCCCACTTGCCTTCTTTTCCAGGTGACCAACATTTGGACCATACACTTGCTATAACGCCTGGGCTGAAGGTAGATCTAAGTGTGCCCTGCATCACTATCACATAGAAGGCATGTCCATCGGGGTCTGCGGGCTGGAGTGTTGCCCGGTAACCTGGTTCTCCTCAAGCCCTGCCTCTGTAGACAAACATATCCCCTTCTATACACCCTCACTGCCTATGTAGGGAGGAGGGGTTGAGTGGTCCTTGAGTGTCTTTGGTCTTCTCACCCCAATAAGTCTCTCCGATTGGTCTCACCAGCAGCAAATGAGTATTGAGCTAATGGATTTCACCAGCATTGCTCCTTCATGCCTAAGGGCTTGGCATTTAAGGCAAATTAAAAATGTAGTTCTGGAGGAGTTCACAGCAAGTGAGGATAAAACAGGAGGAGGTTCCTCAGAAACAAGGTACCAAGAGTCACTCTGGACACAGAAGCAGACCTGGGTTAGTCTGCTACTGATGCTATAACTAATAACCAGCTTGATGACCTAAAACATTAGCCTTTACTATCCCATAGTTCTAAAAGATTAGACGCTCCAAATAGGCGTCACTTGGCAGAACCCAAGGTTCCTGAAGGGCTATGTTCCTTCTTGAGGCTCTAAGGGAGCAACTTTTTTTTTTTTTGAACTTCCAACTTCTCCATAGGTCTACTGCACTCCTACCTTCTCCAGAGGTCCAGAGCGCTCCTTGGTTTGTTGCTGCTTTACACATTCTTAAAGCCCATAGTGTAGCTTCTTCCACTCTCTCTCTGACTCTGTCACTCTTGCCCCTCCCTCTTCTGCATCGGAAGAACTTTGATCATTACATTCGATCACCCATACAATCTAGGACCATTTAAGGTCAAATGAATAGCAATTTTAATTCTACATGAAATTTGCCTATTCTCTGTAAATTAGGTAATGATACATCCCAGAAATTGGGCCTCAAGCATTTTGGAAAGATAATGAAACCAGCCATCACAAAGACCCCAGCTCTGTCCCATAGGCTGTGCTCTAGGGATTTTAATAGACTACCCAGCCTACCTGTAGCCTCATTGGCAACCCCTGATCTCACAGAATAGAGAATCTCCATGTATGTATTTATGTATGTGTGTATATATGTATGCATGTATGATTGCATTCCTGCATGTATTTGTATATGTGAGTACATGTGTATATGAAGGCGCATGCTTGAACATGTGTGCCCCTGTGTATGAAGATTTAAGAACAACTTGAGTATCATTCCTTGAGTGCCTTCCACTTTTTTTGGTATTTTATTGGCCAGGAACTTCACCAAGTAGGTTAGGCTAGCTGGCCAATGAGCTCCAGGAATACCTCTTCTCTGCTTTCTATTATCCTACTTCTTGGATTACAAGTACGCATTGCCATACCCAGCATTTAAAAACATGGGTCTGGTAGGGCATGTTGCAACCTGCCTTTAATATCAGCCCTTGGGAGGCAGAGGTGTCTTGAACTCCAGGCCATTTAGGTCTATTCTACATAGTGAATTTCAGGCCAGCTGGGGCTACGTAGTGTCTCAGAAATAAACAATCTTGTTTCTGAGGTTCAAACTCAGATTAGTGAGGAAAATGTTTTTACTAACTGAGTCATCTTCCCAGGAAAGTAGCTTATTGCATATTCCTTCCTTGCCTGTCATGGACTCCTGTGAGTGGTAGTCCATATGACTTTATATAACAATTTTACTGGGTCATTTAACAGAGATATTTGTTCAAATATTATTTTTGATGTTTCTAGGAACCTGTTTTTTTTTTTAGTTGAGATTTATAATTAAATTGGTGGATGTGGTGGTTTGAATGAGAATGACCTCCACGGTTCATATGTTTGGATACTTGATCCTCAGTTGGTGAAACTTTGGGAAGGATTGGAAGGTGAAGCCTTGTTAGAGGAGGGTGTCACTGGAGAATGGGTTTTGTGGTTTCAAAATCCCATTCTATTCCCAGTTAGCTCTCTGTCTGTCTCTCTTTCTCTGTCTGTTTCTGTGTTTTTATGTCTCTGTGTCTCTATCTCTTTCTGTCTCTGTTTCTCGCTGCATCTCTGTGTGTGTCTCTCTTTCCCTCTGTGTCTCTCTCTCTCCTTTTTCTTCCTTCCTCCTACTTTCAGATCAAGATGTGGGGACTCAGTGACTGCTCCAGAACTATATCTGCCTGTCTGCAATCATGTTCCGTGCTATGGTGGTCATGGACCATCTGGAACTTTAAACCCCAAATGAAATGCTTTCTTTTTATAGTTGCCTTGGTCATGGTGTTTCCCAGCAACTGAAAAGTAATTAAAAAGACAGTAGATTTTAGGGAAGGCAGATTGCCCTCTTTCATGTGATTGGGCCTTATCCCACCACTTCAAGGTATGAATGGGAAAGACATCAACCTTCTCTCAATCAAGAGGGAATTTTGCAATCAAGTGCCCTCAAGATTCAAGAGAAACATCGATTCTTCTGGCATCATGGGAAGATTGCCTTTGAACTTGAACTTCAGTACTTGCCTAGGTCTCTAGTCTGTGAAATGTAGACCCAGAAAGCCTCCACAGTCTCCTAGGTGCTGTGGGATGTCTTTCTGAACACTGTGAATATGTGTTGCTCTGATTGGTTGATAAATAAAGCTGTTTGGCCTATGGCAAGTCAGGTTATAGCTAGGTGGGAAATTGAAGAGAGAGACAGTAAGAAGAAAGGCAGAGGGGAGAGAGATGCCAGCACCACCAGGAGAAGCAAGATGTGAATGTACCAGTAAGCCACAGCCACGTGGCAACTTCTGGATTAATAGAAATGGGTTAAGTTATAAGAGCTAGCTAGCGAGAAAGCCTCAGCCATTAGGCCATACAGTTTGTAAGTAATATAAGCCTCTGTGTGTTTACTTGGGTCTGAGCAGCTGCAGGACTGGGAGGGACCAGAGAAGCCTTCTGACTACACCTAGGCCAGTACCTTAAAATAAATCTCTTTTCATACAAGTACATATATATGCAACATGTATTGTTTCTTTATCACCAGAGAATTTGAGATTTGTATTAATTATAATTACTTGTCTAATAACTGTGTTTTTCCTGGGTATAACTCCCATGAGGCATAAAACAGAGCCTCATTTCACAATAAGAACACACCATTAGCTAAGGTAAAAACAAGCCCCCATAAACCCAGTGCCTTGTGTTGCTTTGTTTAATGATACAGGTTGGATTCAGGTCTACTCTACATGTTTTCACATTCAAAGATCCAGACAGGGTCAGGATGGATGATCTTACAGGAAAAAAAAGAGAAATGAGAATAATCAAATTTACTCCATCAGTATCAGTGCTTGAAAATGAGTGTTATTTGTTGAATATATAAATGGATGACACATATTGGTACAAAAGGGGAAAGTTGGAAAGGACTGGGCAGCTCTGTCTATTACTATCTTGTTTAGTCTTCCTAACAAGTTGGCCAGGGAGGGCTCCTAGTTTTTGTTTTACAGATGAAGTTACTATTCGAGGGTAGGTATTAAGTCTGATTTTCTTTAGTTCTGTAGTTCATGCCCTTCATCTGATTGCTTTCCACTATAGAATTCTTGGGAGCAGAAGGCAACTGAAACTTCTTAAAATATTTCTGTCTACTTTATGAGCAAATGCTGTCATAGTGGCGGGAAGTTCAGTTGATATAAACACACATTGCAAAAACAATTAAAAGACAGTTTATAAAGCTCTCAGGCCCTATAGACTTGTGTCTATAAACAATGGGTAAAGTAGAATTTTGAATGTTATCCTGCTTTACTCAGGTCTTTCTACTGTACTTCTCTAGCTGGGGCTGCTTCTCTGTACAGCAACATGACTGAGTAGACACCAAACTGTGAAAATTGCATTCACTTTTCATCATCTCCTAGGATATGGAAGTCAACGATCCAGTAACACAATTGTCGTGTGCCAATTGTATTTGAAATAATTGCTGATAAAATCAGAAAGAAAACTTCAGCAAATCTGAAAACAGATTATGGCAGAATTCCCTGGTACAATGGGCTGATATTAAATATTGTTTCAGTTCTGGAATCAGCCTTCATATTGAATCTAGATGAACACTGGGTCACAGGACTTGGATTAAAGCCAGGCAGAGTCAAGGCTTCTGTCATTCACGGTACTTGGATTCAGATCTGGGGGCTGATTCCTCAAGTAACTTACCTGTCTCTAATTCAAGTTCACAGTCATCAAAGATTTGGATTCAGGGACAGAATTACTTGAAATTAGAGTCATCTTCCTGACAGTTCCACTTATGTGCTCACGTCGTCAGCCATAAACCTCCTGTCTCAGGAAATGGATATTGCTTTTTTCATATAAAGAGTAAGAATTTGGCTCTTTCTTTTCTTTCCAAGCTAGGTAAGCACTCCACCACAGAGCTACATTCCCAGTGAGCATTTGATTCTGGCTTTAGTCCACAAAGACAGCAAGAGGCAAAGCTAGGAATCACACCAGGATAGTTTATTCTAAGAACTTGGTCATCCCATTGGACCACCCTACCTTGTAATATGTTCTGAATGGTGGTAGTTATGTCATATAATCCAGGGTCAAAATATACCTATTTCTCTTTCTACACTGATTAGTCTAATTATATTACTACCACCGTCCACTCTGTAAACGCTGCACAGAAAAGACCTGAATGCAATTAATATAAACAGCGATTAAAACAGATGCGCATCTGCAAAGTTGGGTCAAATTGCATCTTTTAAGTAATACATCTTGTTTTGCATGCAAAAACATCTCCATTAATTTGTTCACTCAACAAACATTTATTAGTGCCTTGATGCCAGTGGGCACCCTAATAGACCTTGGAGCACAGAGATGAATGTGATCTGATAGCTATCTTGAGACCCACAGATCTTTGGAAATGGGAACACCAAGGAAACCACATTTTGAGAAGATACCATCCTCTCCTCCCCATCCTGGACCAAAACTTTCATCACATTTCTACCCCAAGTTATCCATAGTTCTTTTCTCTTTTGGCACTGTGTTGAGTATTCTCATGCTGCCCTGAGCCTCCCCTCTGTGAGCTTGTTCTCATTTCTATAAGAGCCCAGACTGTTCTTGAGCATTAGTACCAGCTTTCTCAGGTAACTGGGTATCGACTGGCTCCTGTGCTTGAGAAACCTGGGCAAAATATTACCAGGCATATCACTCCGACGTTTTGCCCTGTTGGAAATCCAGTATCCACCAAAAATAGGGGCCATGAAGTCACCACTGTCAGAGTTTCTTTATCCTCCTGAATTTCTTGTGCCTACTCTGTCCTATACCAGTGTGAAGGAGAATTTGCTCCCATTTCTGCATACAGGCTTACATGCGCTGCTATGGTTTGAATGTTCACCACCAAACTCAGCAGGGCAGATTTCATTGGCTTTTTGAAATACATTCTTTTAGAACCCTTTCCTGATATTTGGAAGACTCTAGGTTAATCTTTCAGGACAAAACCAACCGTATAGGGTCTCATGAGAGCAACTTTCCCAGGGCATATGCCCAAGTGACCTAAAGATCACCCCACTTCATGAACCCCAAAGATTCCACCAGTTATAAATAGCATCACCCTGACTATCGAGCCTCCAATTATAATGGGCCTTTGGGAAGACAAACCGTATTCAAAATACAGCTTAAGTTTATAGATGAAGGCTGCAGTGGTTCACAGAGGACACTTATCAGAGCAGGACTTGGATGCAGACGTAGCTGGAGTAGGGGGTTTCACAGAGTGTTGGCTGGGCTTTAGGAAGGCATCTCGTAAGCTGTGAAGATGATGAGTTTATGTGTGAAGAGCTCTTGTAAGAGTGTCTGCCACAGAATGAGAGATCAGTGCCACTTTGTGTCACCTTAAATATCTTCAGCATCTTCAATATCACCCACCTGAAGCTGTAAGTTGAGGAGGGGTCTTGAAGAGGTGACTGGTCATGGAATGCTGCCCTCATGAATGGACTGATGCTGTTATCATAGAGACGGAGTGTTTCTAACAGAGCCATGCACTGCTTAGCACAAGCTTGCTTGCTCCTCTGCTATGCATGATTCATCCATAAGTTCCTCATTAGATGGCACCATGCTTTTGGACTCCCAAACTCCATAGCTGTGCTAAATAAACTTCCATTGCTCCATTTGGGATATTCTATTATAACAAAAGACAAAGGAAGGCTTGTATACATACACATATGATGGTTTCTCTTACAGATTAGACTGAGCTAAGGGGTACCTAGGTAGCTGGTAAAACATCTCTAGGTGTATATTTAACAATGTTTCTGGTAACAATTAGCACTTGCATCATCAATAGGCTAAGCAAAGAAGATCTCCTCATCAACACAGGAGAATATTACCCCTCTTCTGAGGGTCAGAGAGGACAAGAAGTTGAAAGAATGGTGAATTCTTAGTCTAGTGTTGGAGCACCTGCCTCCCACTAACCTCAGAGCCTACAGATCTTGGTTCTAAGGTCTTTGGACTCTGGGACTTAAACAGTGACTCCCAGTGATCGGGCCTGTGGTCTCAGAATGGATTGTCCCACCAAGTTTCCTGGTACCCCAGACTGCACCTGGGGTGAGACTTCTTGGTTTCCGTAACTGTGTGACCTTGTTCTCAGAACAAATTATCCTGTCTATAACCCAGATGCACAATTGGTTCTGGTTCTTTGTAGAATCCTGACTACACCTCCCTTCCCTACAGAATCGTACATGCACACATGTGTGCACACGCACATATGAGTTTGGTAGGTTTTGTTAAAGATTTGGTTGGTAGGGTAGTGAATGTTGCATCACACACCACACCACATGTCTCGCCCCTACTTGCTCCCACACCCTTGGCCAGGCACACTTCAAAATTTTCCTCATTGTACTATGTAGAACTATCCAGCTCCATACTCTCTGTGTCCTCACACACCAGCACAATCCTCACAGATGTGAGAAAAACCAAAAGTAGAATTCAGAGGTTCCCAGTGAATTTCGCTTTTCATACACTGCCTTTCAATCTTACGGTAAAAAAACCTGTGTTTTCACCTGCTAGCCCCATTACTTTACTCACTCACCAACTCACTAGAAACACACATTCACCAGCACTGTGTGGGGCTCTTGCAACGCAGAAGTAAGGGAAAGTCTTCTGTTTGATCTTCTGCAGCTCATTATCTGGTCATTACGAAGCAGCGGTTCACTAAGCAGGTGCTGCCCTCGTCTCCATACACCTTTCCACCTATTCTGTCCTCTTTGCTTCTAGGCGAAGCAGTCCTTGGAGTCTGGATCACTGGGCAGGTGTTTGGAAGTCCACTAAGCAGGCTGAAGGCAGCCTCCAGAGAAGATAAGAACAGCTCCGAGTTGGTACCCAAGGTTTTTGCACAAATAATGAGACAGATCGGTGGAGGAGGACAGCCATGTTGTATCCTGGGCCTACGTACCTTAAGGGGGAACACCTGGCTACTGAAAATCAAGTCAACACATCTGTGGGCGTCATCCTGAATGGAGGACAAGGCATTTCAAGAGGAGGAGGGCTCAGTAGTTTGCTCTGTGAAGGACAGCAACCAAATGATAAATAAAGCAATGTTGAATATAGGTAGCATCCCTCATGAAGAGATCAGAATCTGAGCCTCCTCCTAAGATGGACTTCTGATAGTAGAATCTCTTAGTTCTCAACAAGCTAAGGTGGTTTCTGCAAAGTCAGGAAAGGCATATCCAGGAGGTTCCAGCATGAAGTTCCTGAAGGAGGAAGTAAATTGAGTAAGTTCCTTCCAGGAAAATATCAAAATGTACACATAGTCCCTGGTAGGTGGAGAGCAATACTAAGGACTGTTACTAAGGCACAGGATGGGGGGTCGCTGCATACTTCCATGAACTAACTCACTTACAACAGCCCAGGAGGCAGATCTGGAGCCCAAGGAGAAAGGAAACTCTGCTTTCTCTTTCTTAATCTGATTCTCATCACCAGGGGCCATACTCTGTGCACAGACTCTCAAGTTACAGGTTCAAGAACTCTGATGCCACCAGCCCTCAGGCCCAAAGGTCTCATGGCTCTGTCTGCCCTCAGAAGGATGCCCAGGAAGACACCCCAGAGGCCTTGGAATGTAGATGGCTTTGGAGCTGCCTGGGCAGCAAACTCTGGAGGCCTTTGGGGATGGCCATAGTTTGGAAGAAGAGAATGTAGAAGATCTCAGTAGAAAGGGACCTTGGTCCCTGGCATATGGCTTGGGAGAGCAGTGTAGGCCTATCCAAAACATGAGATCTACATTGCCCTGGTCTAACCTGTTCTAAAGTATATAGATCGAGACCGTTATTTTTCAGATAAAAACCATTATTTTTCAGATGAGGAAACAAAGACCATGAAGGTTAAATAAATTTTCTAAAATCTTAAAGTGATAAAGAGACAGCCTGGTTCCCAAGACTCTTAACTGTTACACTATACCAGCTTCCAAGAATTGAGACCCCTGCTCCCCAAGGCTCAAGGACTCAGTCTACGAAAAGGGTTGTTATTAGCCCTAATTTGAGGGAAGATGAAAACCAAAAGTGAGGTTCAGAGATGATCATGTAACCAGTTTGTAGCAGAGTCACTTCGGAGTCACCTTGGTGCTAAGTGAAGCCAGCCACACGTCTGCTCACATACTTGTGTGTTTGGTACAGTGCTCCAAATTCCTCCAAGCTGCAGACCAGATGTAAAGAAACAGTTGCCCAGAGAATTTCTGATCTTATTGTCCCCTGGAAGACTGAAATCCCAGGGGTCATGACACAGGACTGAGCATTAAGGAAGGTTAGAGGCAGGACAGCAAAACAAGGCACAAAATTACCATGTACAAAGAAGGCTGAGAGACACGAGGGCAGAATGTTATCTTCCAAAACTATCATAATAATCATTTATATTTACCGAGCCATTTATTATTCAATCTTCAGCAATCTATGAAAAAGGTTCTGTTATTAGCCCTAATTTGAGGGAAGATGAAAACTTGAAACTGAAGTTCAGAGATGAAAATGTAACCAGTTTATAGAAGGGTCACTCCAGAGTCACCTCGAGGGCAAGAGAAACTGGACACGCCTCTGGCCTTAAGTAATGTGGAGTGCTTTCTCCCGCTTGCCTTGGAATGTTTGTAGAATTAGATGAGTTGAGTTAAGTTGGGTTAGGAGGTAAGAGCTGACAGGCCACCATCAATCAAGAATCCAGACTTAATCAGGGCAGACACTTAGGACCCAACAAAATGGAAACTATCCTCACAAGGTCAGATTTACATTAAAGAACCCAACATTTTCACAGTAGACCAAAACATTTTCAGTGCTTGCTTCAAGATAACAGTTATATTAAGTATATTAATACCAAATCTATCCCACAGCCCATGAGGCCACTCTGTTCCTTTCCCAGCACGTGCTGAGCTCAGAGCTGAGAGTAGTGATATGAGTAACTGATGCCCATTGGAGACACAGGGCTTGACAGTAACTTGGTGAAGATCTTGCCTGGTGCCTGACACATGGGAGGAGTTTGGTTAACGTGAGCTGAATGAGTGCTTAGTAGGAGAATGAGGGCATAAATAAATGAGTTAAAGACTTCTTAATATTATGAAGCAGGGAAGACCAGAATGATGTCCTCTGTGTGTCTGTCCACTCATTCATTTTCCCACAGGGCATTCAAGACCATACAGACGCAGCTTGCAGGCAGCTCTAATTACCAGTTCAGGAAATTTTTGTACCAAAGTGCACTGCTTTGATGGTGCACCTGTAAGAAAATAGGGGAGGGCTTGATGAGTTTCTTGTCCACTTGGTATGGAGATGAGCCGTGAGGACAAGGCGGCAATTGTTTTTATTCCTTAGCCAGAGTTCCAGAGAGAGAAGGCACATGCTGAACTACACTGTTTACACCTTCCTTTTCATTGGCATCCAGGGGAGCTTGCAGCTGGCTCAGTTTGTTACCAAATAATGAGATGGATTAAATGATCTATTCGAACATAATGGTTAGTTCCTTAAGGGCTAAAGCCCTTAGGTTTTTCTTGCATCCTACAGCGCAGGAAGTCTGTAGGTGGAGTACCTTCTTAACAAATGTGAGAGTAGAATTTTCTTCATTGCACAAATAAGTCAGAGAACCCTGGGGAGCCTGGGAACGGCAGCTCACAAGGTTCACTGTTCAGGGGAAGGAGAAAATGTTTTGCTGACAGCAAACATGCAGTGATCTGGCTTTGGAGGAGACACAGTTGTGATTTTACCTCCACCCTCATGGAGCCCCTGCGATGTATGGTACCCTTACTTTACGATGAAGATGTAGAAATGTGAGAAAAATTTTTCTCCCAAGTCTCGCCATTGCTACGAATCGAAAGTCAGAATTTAAACTCATGTCTGTGTGATCCACTCCGTTGCATCATGAAAACAAAAGTCTCACCTGTTTTGAATGACTATTTTCACACTAGCCAGTTGTGAGTAGGACTAGACTGAAATTCTTTACTCTCCAGTGGGCAAGGCTGTAGTGAACTTCATTCTCTTCACTGCATTGTGGAAATGGCTAGAGGTCACCAGCGGCTGACCTAAGCCCTGTGCAGAAGCAAGGGGGAGAAAAAAATGTCCTCTATGTTTGTTCCACTATCTTGGTGAGTGGGGGCAGATTGTTGTCTACCCTGAGTCCTGGAAGTGCTCTCAGCTCTGAGCAGACAAGGAAAGGACAAGGTGGCAATGGATGTCACCTTCTTACTTCTACTTCCGCCCCAAATGTTGATGCGCTGTGCTGTTTTTGGTGGGAGGGAGACAGAGATAGAATAATAAAGGCAGAAAGAATGAGCAGCAGTCAGACATAATGGAGAGAAAGAAGGGAGGATGAGAGGGAGGGGCGGAGGAGGGAGCAGAAGGAGAGGGGCTGAATTATTCCTATCAGGAATCTGTTCATCTTAAAACAAAGACTTAGATACAAAGGATGAAAGTACTACAGGGAAATATCTAGCACGGTTAGCAAAAGAAGACAGTGTGTGCAGATCTGAGATATAGTCTACAAATAACTAAAACTGAAATTGTAGTATAAGCACCTTGCCTACTGTAAGAGTTTCCTTCTTCCTTTCTCCTTTCTCCCTTCATCCCTCCTCCCTCGCTCACTCCCTCCCTCCTCTTTCCTTCCCTCCCTTTCTTCTTCCTCCCTCCTGCCTTCCTTTTTTGTTTCCTTCCTTTCATTTATAAGAGTTTCTTTACAGTCACATACTACAGAAGGGAAAAAAAGAGGGAAGATTTATTATGGGGAAAGGACTTCATATTAGAAAAATATTATTTGATGTCCTGTCAACAGGTAATTAAATATAATTTGTCCCTTTGCTTAATCAACTGATTATTGCATAGAACTTATTCCTTAGTGGGACTTTGTTTTATTAGCACCATTACCTAATGAGGTAGAAATTATTTCAAACTATTTTATAAAAGTGTTTTGAATATTGATGATGGTTTTGTATATCGAGTTAAACATGGACTACTTGGCTGTACTATTTTTTAATCTCACCCTGATAGATTTTCAATTAATTGTTCTTTCTGTGTTAACATGATGCTCGACTTCAGGGTCAAATTATGCTGTAGAAAAACACAGCATTTAAACATTATATGGACACATATATGCAGATGTATGTAGCTAGATAGGACAAAAATTATTGTTTCAATGTTGAGTGTGGTGGTGTATGACTTTAATCCCAGCATTCAGGGGGCAAAACCAGGTGGATCTCTGAGAGTTTGAGGCCAGCCTGGTCTACATAGCGAGTTCCGGGACAGCCAGGGCTATATAGAGAAACCTTCTCAAAAATAAAACAAAAAAAAGTTTTAGGAATCTGTTTATAATGGGATCAAGAATTTATAAATCATGACTTATAATGAGATCCAGAGTGTCTGAGTTGATTTTAAGCTCTTTAACTATTGAAGGTACAAAGCCTGTGAGTTAAGGCGAGGAGACTCAAGGCAGGCAGCCAGTGTAGATAGCATGGGCTTGCAGAAGAGAAGTCCCAAGTTACCCCATTTCTGCTCCTGGCCTTGCCTAGGCCAGAAAAGGAGAAGATTCCGTGTGCTCCTCTGTGCCTGGCATGTGATCCTCTATGGTTGGCTCAGCAAGTGTGTGAACCAGTGAAGGACTGAACGTTATGTGGACAGTGTTGGAGAGGGGTAGGGATGATAACAGGGGTCCTCTGTGCCTTAGTCATTAGTAGAAAAAGAGTGGCTTTTTGGGTCACATGAATTTCAGTTTTACTCAAATGAAATGGATTTTTAAAAAGGTGACTGGCTTTCTAAGCTTGACATATAATTATACGTACATACATACATGACAAACTATGAAGTAATTTAGCACTCATTTTCTCACGCATTTCTGGGTAAGCTCTGAAATATGATGCTTCTCCTGAGCACAAGAAGAGAATGCCCTCCATTTAAGCCTTCTCACCCCCACCTCCTTAAACAGTCTGTGGATAATAGCTCCAGCACTTTCTTTTTGCAATAAATGTTTAAACTAGTTGTCCTTGTTATATTTAAAACTAGGAGCTCAGAACAAACCATCCTGCTGTTGGACTTGAAATATATGCTGATGGCTTAAATAGCTTATATTAAATATCTTTAATCTAGTATTACATGAAGAATGTGCTACCAATTCGTATGGCTAAATAGTGATGAGTTGTTGCTTTCCTTTTAAAGATTAAGTCTATTTTATAAATTATGTTTATGTGTTTATGTCTGAATGTGGTGTGCATATGTGTGGGTCAGTATCTGAAAAGCCCAGAAGAGGGCATCAGGTCATCTAGAGTTGGAGTTATAGGCATTTGTGAGCCACTTAACATGGCTGTTGGAAACTGAGTTCCAGTCTTCTGAAAGAGGAAGAGCAGTACATGCCCTTTACTGCTGAGTTATCTCTCTTTCTTCTCTTTTTTTTCTCACTGAACAAGGAGATGTCAAGTTGGTGTCTGCCTAGAACCTTCACTTCTACTCACCAGTACTCAGTGTTCATGGTACTGGGATGCATGCTACCAGAGAAGAAAGGTGAACAGCAACTCAGCTACAAACCCCTGGGCCTACGGTGGTGACCTGCTTGCATGATATTGTAGCTGAAGTTTTCCTGTGTCCCACCCAGGCTGGCAGCCACTCAGACTCACATAAACACACAGACGCTTATATTGTTTAAACTGTTTGGCCTAATGGCTCAAGCTTCTTGCTAGCTGTTCTTATATCTTAAATTAACCCATTTATATTAATCTATAAGTTGCCACATGACTTGTGGCCTACTGGTGTCTTTACATGTTGCTTCTCAACATGGCGGCAGTGGCTGGCAGCATCTCCTGACTCAGCCTTCCACTTCCCTGAATTCTCCTCTCTCTTTGTCCTGTCTATACCTCCTGCCTGGCTACTGGCCAATCAGCACTTTATTAACCAATCAAAGCAACACAGTCAGAACATAGAGAACATCCCACAGCATGATATGCTGGTACAATAGTGGCAAAAAGTTGTTGGAGTAACCAACCACTATTTTATTGAATTTAAGGCTTACTCCATGAGATGGAGCCCATGCCTGACACTGCTTAAGAGGCCAAGAACCTGAGACTGGATAGGCCATGGGCCTAGGGGGGAAATCAAATACTCCTGTTCTGCTAAAGGAACATAGTAATACAATGAATCCTAATGACATGCTGCCATAGGCGTAGGTCAGCTGGGGACAATAAACAGTCTCCCATTATGTGGTGGTTTGCATGAGAGTGGCCCCCATAGGATCATGTATTTGAATGCTTAGTCCACAGTTGGAGCTGTTTGGGAAGAAACAGGGGGCATGGGTTTGTTGGAGGGTGTATATCACTGGGAGTGGGGCTTTGAGGTTTCAAGAGCCCGCCATTACACCCCAGTCTCTCTCTCCCTCCTCCCCCTCTCTCTCTTTCGTTCTTTGTGTCTTATGCTTGTGGATCAAGATGTAAGCTCCCAGCTACTGCTTTAGCACCATCGTCATGGTGTCTTCACAACACTAGAAATGTATGTAACTACGACAGCTTTTATGATGGATGCCCTGTCAGAGGCGGTGCAGTGAATCAGTGTGCATCTGGGAGGGACTTTGGAGTGACAAATGTACATGTGTATATCCAGGTCAGGTGAGCAGTTATAGAGACCATTTGGACAATGGGCCCAAGAGGACAAGCACAGTTATTGTTCTTGGAAAAGAATAATTATCATTATTTATTAGTTCAGGGCTTTATAGACTTGAAAGCTGAGAAAATTTTCATTTAAATTTCTTTATCTTTGAAATAGGAACCATACATTTTTTAATATTGCATACACACACACACATACACACAGTGGGGTGTATACAAAGAATTTATCTACCTCCTCCTGAGGCCCCCCAACCCAATTCCAATCTTTTGGCCTCTTTGCATATCCTCAGCATCTTATCAGAAGTATGCCCTAATTCTTGTTCAAGAAAATGTGTCTTCTTTAGGGAAAGCACTTAATTCAGAGATTCTTCAGCCCCTGCTTCCAGCTGTGAGGAAAGAGTGCCATTCACTAGCAACAGAATCACTGGGCTCATTTTTCTCTCCTGGTTCTCCCTTGCCTCTCATCCAGTGTTGTCAGGACTTGCCAATTTAGCAGGTCTCTAAACCTGTGCAGCACACAAAAAGAGACAAAAGGGGAAATGAATGAAAGATGAAGAAGGAAAGGGGAAGATGCAGAGGAAAGAAGGGAGTAGGTGCTATTTCAGCCTTGCCCCTGGGGGCATCAGAGAGGAAAGTTAGCCTAAAGCCTGATTTTCCCAGATCAGGTCAAATCACCCGGATCATCAAATGCTATTGTAACTCAGAATTTTCCTGAAAGAGGTGGACAAGAACCTTCAGCAGACTCCATAGGTAGAAAAAGCTCCAGGGGATATAGTACAGATCTGAAGCCAGAACATGGAGCCCAACCTGAGGGCTCTGTTACTGGACAAGTCGCCCCATCCTCAAGGATTTCTCTCCCTCCCTTTTAACCCACCCTCAAACAGGGAAAAGGTGGAAATATGTTACTGAATGCATCAGTTACTTTTCTCACCTCTATGACCCAAAACCAGATAGAGGCAGCTTAAGAGAGGAAGGATTTATATTGTGAGACCAAAATGAGCCATCTTAGAAATAAGACCAAAATGCTTTCACCCCAAAAACTAAGGCCTAAGATTTCTCCTTCTAGGAATAGGCTAATAGTTACTGAAACCAGTGAGTCCAGATTCCAGAAACCAGGAAGTGTAAAAGTACAGAGTCACAAGGTAGTCACGAGGTAATGCCCGCCAGACTATGGAATGTCCTCTCCCTGGTTTCCAGGGTAACTAACTACAGAAATGTCCCCACCTGAGGGCAGCCAGTGAGAAATGGTAGTGGGCAACCACTCCCTTGGAAGTAAGATTAAGCCATGATTTCTAGATAGCCCCTAGAAGCGAGCCAATCAGAATTGTACCCATACTAGCACTCCTGAATGATGTAACCTTGTGACTTTTCCCTTTAAAAACTGAGCTTGCAGATGGGTGGACACTTCCTCCAGCCTCCACTGCGTTGGATGTATTGGACGAAGTCCCTGCCTAGGCTTGTATTGGATATCCAGAATTAAACCTTGCTTTTGCATTCCGGCATGCTCGTCTCTGGTGGTCTCTCTGGGGGTCACGATCTGGGCACAACAATATTGGCCCACAATCCGAGGATGCAGTCCTTCACAGTGAGGAAGGCATGGCAGTTGGAGGATGGGGCAGCTGGTCACATTGCACCCTCACTCAGGAAGTGGAGAGAGGTAAATGTCCCTGTGCAGCCCAAGACTCCAACCCATCAAACAGAGTCAACACCTTTAGGCTGGATGTTCCCATCTCAGTGAATTCAACCTAGAAAATATCTCACAGACATGCTCAGAAGCTTGCCTTTCAGGTGATGTAGATCCCATTAAGTTGACAATTCATAATGACTGTCACATGGAATCATTGTGAAGCGTAATGAGGGAAGTTCTGGAAAAAGCTCCAGCAAGACCCAACTGCTTTACGTGCCTGGCAGCTCTTGGCTATGACTCTGGTAGATTGAGTGGTGATGGGTAAGCATCCAGGGTTGGGAGATAGCCCTTTATGGCTTTGAACTCTGACGGACAGGGATGTGAGCAATCTGAGAGGTTGGAATTGCCAAATTTGATGAATGCTTACAACTGGAAGCAGATGGAGAGACAGACAGCAGCCAGCTTTTGTTAATGCCAGCCGCATGTGAGAGTTACTGCTTAGTATGTATATGAGTCATTTCCTCTACAAAATGGGGTTGGAGAGGTTACTCAATGGGGAAATGTCTGTCACTCTGGTGTAAGGGCCTGAGGTTAGTTTCCCAGAACCTCTTTGGAGGTGACATCCTTAGTAGGTATCCTTTTTGTCTGTCTGTCAGCTTTAATCTTACTAAATAACTAAGGTTGGTCTTGAATTCCTGATCCTCCTGCTTCTGCCTGAGTGCTGGGACTATTGGTGAGCTCTCCCATATTCCAGTATCATTCTTTATCACTAACCCCTTGTGATTTGTCTTTTGAGAAAACAGAATCACAATGAGAAATATTACTACATTTCTTTGCTCACGTAACAAAATATAAAGCCATCACTTATTGAAGACATGTATTATCTTGGTAATGTTCTAAGCACTAGTCTTGCATTCTTCCATTATGTCTCATACCAATCTTGTGAGATTGGCACTTGCAAATTTGATGTTTTATTTAATTTCAGTCCATAATGACACTGTGAGGATGATATTCATAGCTCCATCTTATAGACACTGGATCTAAGTCACTTCCTTAAGTTTATAGAGCTGGTTACTGGCATTACTATCACCTCCAGTAGATTATAAGTTTTATGAAGTTAGGAACCCTGTTGCTGTTATACCCAGATTGCAGGGACCCCCAAAAGACCACCATGGAGACCGAATCCCATATGTTAAAGCAAAGAGCCTTGATTTTCAAGCTCCAAGCTTGGACTTTCTGTCTGATGCAGCAGTGAAAGCAGAGAGCCCAGAGCCCAAGCAGCGTGGAATTTTTATCATAGCAGAGGTTGAGGTGAGGGAATTTCCAGGGTTCAGGACTTTGATTGATTGGCTGGCATTTGTCTAGGGGTATAGGGAATGTTTGGAATGTCAGGCGTTTCCCCTTAAATGCAGGCCTCCCTGGGTGGGGTCAGCTTATGGCTTTTCCAGGGTCCAGGTGTTGCCTGCCAGAAGCTGTGTCTGGGCTTTTAAGCTGGTCATGGCAGCTGTGTGGTCCAGCTGTTTTGGGTCCCTCCACAGTGGCAAAGTCTGACACAGAATATGCACACTATACACTGAGGCAATATGGAGATGAATACCAGGGGGAAAAGCATGGAGGGGTCTGGGACCTAGTGAGAAGAATATTTTCATTTTGCTTAGGAATAGCTGCAGAATCGCTAGCCACTGATTTAAAGCATGTTTTTCACTTGTTGAGTGAGGTAACTGGGTGTGTGTGTGTGTGTGTGTGTGTGTGTGTGTGTGTGTTTGTGTGTAAGGACAAACGGTCATGGGCACATTCATGTGTAAATGTATGCATGCCCACATGTATATTTCAATATGTGTGCATGATATGGAATGATGGGCTGAAGTTGTAAAAGGTTATGTAATCTTACTTAGTTCACTACCAGGCTGGGAATGGAGCTTAGACGTCCCCTATATGCCTAGTATTTGCAAAACCCTGGGCTCTTTCTTCAACTTGCAGAAAGAAGAAAATGAAGTCAAGACTTGAAACTCTACAACCTGTGTCACCTCACAGGGAGAGAGGCTAACCACAGAAGAAACTTCTTTCTTGCTGCAAAGGAAGAGGATAAGGAAAGAAAACAATATAAAATAGGTTAATAGGGTCTGAGAAATATTAGATGTTGATGCCACTGTACATTACATTAAGACACACCCATCTAATTTATTGATCGTATGTTCACCAGACTCAAAGGTCTGTGTGTCTGCAATGACATTAGAATAAACCCTCAGAGTAGGAAGGACCAAATCCTGCAGCCTGTTACTGAGTTGAATAAAGAATCTGACCTTCATCTGAACCAACCGTGTGGGAGACGCTGAAGGGCTTTAAGTGTGGAAAGAAAAACCAGACTTGCATTTTTAAAGATCGGTGCGATGCAGCATGGCCAGTTGTTGAGAGGGATGCCGCAATCAGTGAGCCGCCTGGACAATGAGATAGAAGGAAGGGCTGATAGGGAGTGAGGGTGGGGCCGGGGGTAGGGGCGAGTCCAAGGACTCTTAGAAAAAAAGCCACAGGACTTGCAGACAAAGGCACTGGGGGTGCCTGGAAAGGGCAAGGCTTCCAGACCTCTGGGATAATGGAGAGATCATTCAAAGGGATAGAGAATCCCAAGAGGGAAAAAAATGGGAGTGTAGTGGAGAGAAACCTGGAGTTATTTGCAAGAGAAAGGACAACTATTTCATTAGATACAGGAACACAAAAGCAAAACAAGACCACAGCAGTTCCTTAATCAGAGACGCACTTGATTTAAGGACTCTTAGGCTAATTGAGGGGCCTGTTATAAAAAGCAAATTTGACATCTTGGAGAAACTGTTCAAGGACAAACAACCACGGCTTCCTGCAGCCTGGGATCTTTGGCTCGTTCTGCAAGCCTAGTCAAAAGCAATGTCCCCTGTACTGGGTGGGTTTCATTTACTTCTGTGAAGTAAACTGTCGTTTTCCTATTACAACAACAGGCTCTTCAACACCAGTGGCATTATTTCTGTGGTGTATAATGTTTTATTCCCCTCTGTATTTTCGAAAACTCAGAAAACAAATCATCAGCATGGAAGCAATTTACATAGATTTTAAAAAATGTACTTTATATAGATGTTTGGTTTGATGAGCAGCTGTGGTGGTCTGAATGAGAAATGTCTCCTATAACCATGGACATTTGAACACTTGGTCCCCAGCTGGTGATGCTGTTGGGGTAGGCTTAGGTGGCGCAGCCTTGCTGGGCAAGATTTTCACCGGGAGCAGGCTTTGAGAGTAAAAAGCCACCTTTGCTTGTTTTGCGATTGCAGCAAAGGACGTGAGCTCTCAGCCTCTGGTTCCAATCGCCATGCCTGCTGCCTGCTGCCATGCTTCTCTGCCCTCATGGACACTTAGCCCTCTGGAACCATAAGTCAGATGAACTCTTCTATAAGATGCTTTGGTTGTGGTGTTTTGTCGCAGCAACAGAAAGTAATTAACACAACACCCTAACTTTTTTTTAAAGGCGCTCATGAACTTGCTACCACATCAACCATGGGCTGAGAGATCCTGTGCAAGTGACTTAGGTGCACAGTGTTGCTCCACCTCCATATTTCTGTGAGGGAGATGTTTCTGACTGAGGAAAATGAGGTGTAGTGAGGTCCTTACCTTGCTGAGATCTGTCACAGCTTGGAATTGAGAAGCCAGCCTCCAAAATCTATATTCTTTCTACTCTCTTCAGAAATACTTTGGATATGACTTGAACACACGCCCAAGGGCTCACAGGTAAAAGCTTGAACCTTGGTTGGTAATATTAAGAGATGGTGGTACCTGTATGGGGGGGGGCCTTGTGGATCTTTTTGGGGGGGGCATTTGAGACAGGGTTTCTCTCTTCAGTTTTGGTATCTATCCTGGATCTCACTCTGTAGACCAGGCTGGCCTCGAACTCACAGAGATCCACCTAGCACTGCCTCCAAGTGCTGGGATTAAAGGCATGTACCACCACCACCCGGCTTTGTGGAAGATCTTTAATTCCTTATGGGCACTGTCTTCAGCAAGGTAAAAGCGGTGTTCATGAGAACCTGGTTGGGACCTGAGAAGGTTGCTAAGAAAAAAGGAAGGAAGACTAGCCCCTCTCCAGTCTCTGGATCCTGTCTCATCCTGAGTTCTTTCTCTTCCATGCACTCACCATCTATGAAGCCCTCACCATAGGCTGAACCGATGGGACAATCAAATCCTGGACTTTCAGCCTCCAAAACCCCAAGTTAAGTAAAGTTTTCTTCTGTATAAAGTCCTCGGCCTCAGTTCTTTAGTATAGAAACTGAAAACAGACTGCTACAGGCTCATGGTCATAGCTTTTCGTTTCAAAGTAGAACAACAGAGTCCCCTTTCTGATAAGCAAGGTAAGGGGAAAAAACCAAAACCAGCAAAACATCTGGACATTGTTTTCCAAACTTATTGATGCTGCATTAGCTAATGATGCTATCTATGAAACAGGTTTCCCAAATTAGCTCTTCCCTAGACTTCCTCATTATTCACAGTTTCATAGATGAAAGACAGGGGAACTCCTTCCTTGGACTGAGTGGCTGTCCTGTGGTTGATGGGACAGTTGATATAGGAAATCACTGCCCCTGTTTCACAGGGGGAAAGGAGGAGAAACACCTTGACTAGGTCCAAGTACACAGTAGTAACTCTGGGAGGAAGGATTTCATTTGTAACCTGCAAAGTCCACTGCTGTTCATCAGGGGGTATTGTTGGGGCTTTTGTTTTGTCTATGAAAGAAAATGTCAAATTACTCTCAGGCCATGGAATGCTAAGCAGTGGATTTGAGTGACTTGTATCAATAAATCACTGCTTGATTTTTGCTGACCTTAATCTCTTTCTTGGATAGACAAACATAGTTTTTATTTGACCTCAACACCCAAGGGAGGGCAGTATCTCAGACCAGTATTAAATTAAAAAAAAAAAAATCAACTGCAAAATTTGTTTACTGCATTGGGATTATTCTGTTTATCTAAGGAACTTTTACAAAAAACAAAAAAAAAACCCCAAAAAACAAAAACAAAAACAAAACAAAACGAAAAACAACACTGTATATCTGGTCATGTTGTAAAGCACCCACTGTGCACCTTGTCACGCTGTAAAGCACCCACTGTGCACCTGGTCCTGTTGTGTTTTCAAATATTAACTAAGGTTATCTTCATAATAATCCAATGAAGTAGGTGCTGTTGTGACTCCCCTTTGATGATAGAGGAGAGTAAAATGTAAGTGTGTTAAATAACTGTCTCAAGGTCACATTGGCATGAAGAAGCTGCCTCCTTTAAGGTATCATCTTACCTATCTTGCTAAGTGGCTCTGAATGTCTTAGGCAGAAGATGAGAGACTGTGGTTTCTGTGGGTTTATCCCCTTGAGGACTAACAGCCCCTACTCACGGAATCTGCTATATCCTCCACACCTGCTCAGATGACGAAACACTTCCATCAAATGTACCAGTGAAACAGGCCTGGTCCTGCTCTGGAAGAGGTCGGAGAGGGCGCTGTCCATGCCCTTGGTGCTGATCACTCCCTTCTCTTCTTTTAGGAAGAGGGGAGTTGAACTCACCCTGTGCGCTGCTCAGTTCTGTGCCTCTAACAGCAGATATATATCGGGTGCTGTACACTGTCCCAAACACTTTTCATGGTTCATGAATCATCTAATTCTCACTGTTTTATATAGTGAGATGATTTTCCTCCACTTCATGGATAAGGTCCTGAGAAACTAAACAGTTAAGCAGCCTGCACACTCAGTCTGAAATGACAGAGCTTGGATTTGAACCCACATATTTTGTGCTGAGAACCTAGTTTTCCTCCTGTGAAACAGAGAACTAGCCTTCCCAAGCCACATGGTTAGTGTGTGGGACAGGTGTGGTATGAAATTCTCTGTGAGTCCAGACCCTTCACATTTTAAATGGCACATGAAGTTTCTCTGAATGTGGACTCTTGTTTGGAAGTCATTTTTTTTGTGTTCAGAGTCTGAGCAAGATTCTCAAATGACAAGGGGAAAAGTGAACCAACCAGAAAAGAAACCGAGACCAGTACTGGACATACAAATGAGTAAAAATGTAAATATGTGAAGTGTAAATATGGAAAAAGTCTTTACACCATAGCACACGGCATGGTGGTTTCATCATGCTTTTATCCTCTGAACTTACTGCATACCCACTTCAACCCTCTTCAGTGTCTGGAAGGTTCGGCTCTAAGTATGCCATTGGACTTCCCTGACCTCAGCTTTCTGCCTGGACTCAGCCAAAGGAAGGTACCTGCTGGAGGAATGAGGTAAAAGAGTGAGGTTGGGGTGCTTGCTCCCCTGGTCATTCCTAGATGTACCACTGGTTGGTAAGGGTCGTGTTCCCTGACTTCAGCTCCGTCTTTGTTGAAGGCTTTCTTCTACCTCTACAGCTGGTAGGGACCTAGTGTTCCTTGCCTCTCTGTACAGGCAGGATGGCCAAGCTTTCTGCTGATGTCTCACACAGCTACTCTTCCCTTTTAGTTTCTTTCTCCCTGCCCTAACCTTGTAAATAACCTCTTTGTAAAATCCTGTTACAGCCCTTTCTGAGTGCTCCATCTCTTTCCTCTCAGGACTCTAATAAATTGAAAGAGAGTATAAGCAAAAAGAAAATAGAAAACTCGCTGTTTGATAACATGGTAAGAGAAAACAATACACTATTACAATGAACATTTTCTGTATGTGGAGGCATAAGTATTTGCGTGCATTTGCTCATCTCTTCCTTTCATTTGCTGTGTGAAGTGTCTTACCACGAGACTCTGGTTTTAAGCACCTCTTGGAGAATAAACCAGCTTATACCTGCATGATGCAGAGGTTGACAGTACATCTGTTCCTGCTTGGTGATAAATAGGGGTAGACTATAGTGACAGGGCATAGAAAGTCAGCATTGATAGAAACTCTCAAAGCAGTGTCTGATCCCAGACAGTCATCTCTGGTGCCTGTAAGAAATGATGACCCTCAGCAGGTAGCACAAATTTGCCTTCCACAGTTACTCTCCCAGTGGCTAGAAGGAAAACCTCACCAAAAACTAACTCCCAAATATACCTTATTCTTACAAAGCAGGAAATTCCTGCCTGAATCATACCCCAAAAAATGCTGTTTCCCCTGCTATCCACAGTCCTCACAGGAAGCCAGTCCATTCCTCTTCCCTTCTTATCTCACATACCCTGATCCCACGAGTTGTACTCAGATGGATTCTAAGATGTAAAGCCCTAAGTGTATGGGGGGGCGGGGGGGGGGGGAGGAGTATTTTCTTTAAATAGTGAAAACTACATGATACAACTATTTTAGTTTTTGAAGATTGTGAGACTCCCTGGGAGAATATCTGAGGGTTTGGTTGTAGCAGTTTGGTGGTAGTAGTAGTAACAGTAATAGATGTAGCCATGACAATTGCAGATGATACTTCTGTTGGAGGCTTTCAGTTGCTCACCAAGCATCATTGTCTTTTTCCTTACTGAAGAACTCTAGTTTTGTTGGAGATGGCAATGTACCCAAATGTACTGATTATTTTTTGTCAATTTGACACAAGGTAGGGTCATCTGGGAAGAGGGAAGCTCAATTGAAATAATACCCCTGCCAGACTGGACTGAAGGGAAGTGTCGGGGAGGGTTTTTTTTTTTTTCACATACTCTTGATTAATGGTTGATGTTGATGGGGGAGGGCTCATCCCACAGTAGGCAATGCTAACCCTGGCCAGGAAGTCCTTGGTTGTGTAATAAAGCAGGCTGAGCAGGCCAGTAAGCAGTATTTTTCCGTGGTCTCTGCTTCAGTTCCTGCCTCCAGGTTCCTGCTTCAGTTCCTGCCTTGAATTTTCTTGGTGATGGACTATAATGTGGAAATGTAAGACACATAATCCCCTCCCCAAGTTGGTTTTGTTCAGTGATTTATCACAGCAACAGAGAACTCTACTATAACACCAAGCAAGCATTGTACTTGTCAAGTCTGCCCCATGCAAACAAGGATGCCCACCGTGGTACACACCTTTAATGATATTTCATGGGGCTTCAGGAAAGCATCTCATTAGCAGAAAAGGATGAGCAAATGCTAACCATTTCCTCTTTGATTCTTCATGACTCCTCTTCTTCTTGTCTGGGATGAAGTCGTGATGCCCACAGTGAGAAAGGGATCAAATTTGCCAGTCTAAGGACAGTGAAAGAAACTTAGCATCAGTGGCATCTTGTGGCCACCACACTAGGTGTGCACACAGCATACTTTGGGACTTTGTGAAGGATGAGATAAGGCACATTTATTTGGTTAGGTACTGACAGCAGGGCTTTAACTCTGGATCACTCACTTCTTGTCACTCTGTAATGCCCAGTGTCAAAGCCACTTGTCCACATGTACATGAAGAATTAGCACATGGATGGATGTTACTATTAGTGAGGAATTACTTACAATGCTATTTAATCAATTGAATTTAAATTTTTAAAAGAGTGTAGCCCATGCTCTCCCCACTTCCTGGTGCTTCCTGGAAGTCACCTTCCAAATATTTTGCTCTGGGCCATTATCTGGGGTGTGCTTCTGGGGGATACATCTAAGGCTTTCACAGAGAAAAAATAAGCCACATGTCTAGGCTCTGCTATGGGCACAGTCTGGGACAAATTCCACATGTTCAGAGCCCCACTAATCAATACTAAAACTAAATAAATCACAATTTTGTATTTTTTGTTAATCACTGAAAATTTTGAATTGGATTGTGATGTGCTATGGTGGTAAAATACTAGATTCTAGAGATATTGCCAAAAGGAATATTAGAACTCATTAATATCTTTAGATTATTGACTACAATGTTGAAATAACATTCTGAATACATTGGGTTGATTAAATGACTTCATTAACTTTTGCCTCTTTCCACATTGTTGACTTCTAGACAATTAAAACTATACACATAGCTCATACCAACTCTCCTCCCCTGTGGAACTGTGAAGTTCTACTGACATGTTATCTGTCCTGGGCTCATGGGTCCTGGGACCAGCATTTCACATTTATCTCATGAGGATCATAAAGTAACTCTTTGTAGTGAGTGATACCACCTTCATTTTTCAAGAGACACCTGAAGAAGGTACTTTACCCCCAAACCCCCCGCTGACTAGGAGGAGGCTACTGGCTGTGTTTGGCCCTTAGGGTGGTGGCTTTAACCACTATGTACTCTTGATAACTCACCATGTGTAACTGTGCAGAGATCATTGAGCTTTCTCATTGATGTGGTGACTGATTGCAGATCACTCTCCAATGAGTATAGCTAGAGAGACCAAGTAAGATCCAGTGAAAAGATAACATTAGCTAGAGGAATTTGGGGTATTCCTGCCTGCCAACTGTCCTCTGAGGCAGAATGAGGTTGATTAAGGATGCCCTGCCTCTCTCCTCCATTAACAACAAGCAGGGACTTGGGGGAATGTATATCAACCTGGTATAAATCCAGGCAAAATAAGGGTGACAGCTGAGATTTGTGGGTGAGCTAGCTGTTGGTTGTTGAGAAACCAAAGAATGAAATGTTTGGCCACACATAGCTTGTCCTATAGTCACTGTCAAAAAGTCCACTTTTGTTCTGAAATAGTTTCCTTGGGAATTCTATGCTCTTACATGAATATACAACTTCAACTTTGTATTTACTCTTTCCCACAGACATTTTTGGTAAGCTGATATCATCTTGCTTTAACTACAGAAGAACAGTTGCAAACTTGTATTCTTTTAAAAATGATTTATTTTAGTTTTAATTATATGTATATGTTTTTATCTGTGTGTTGGTCTGTGCATGTGAGTGCCGATGCTTGTGAAGGCCAGAAGAGGGTATCAGATGTCCTGGAACTAGAGTTATAGGCGGTTGTGAGCCTTGGGTGCTGGGAACAGGACTCAGGTCTTCTGCAAGGACCTCAAGTGTTCTAAACTGCTGAGCCATTGCTCCAACCTCCAACTATTCTTTTTTATTTTTATTTTTATTTTTATTTTCAAGACAGGGTTTCTCTGCATAACAGCCCTGGCTCTCCTGGAATTCATTTTGTAGACTAGGCTGGCCTCAAACCCACAGAGATCCTCCGGCCTCTGCCTCCTGAGTGCTGGAATTAAAGACCTGTGCCACGATGCCTGCCTAACACTGGTCTTCTTATATGATGCCCAGTGTACTGGACTTCAAAAACTTTATCATCTTACCCACTAGCTGTTCAAGTCAGATAATTTGATACTGCCAAAAATATTTTATTTCTGATTATTTTACCAAACTCAGTACGTACAGTTTTACTGTTAATGCCGCCGCCCCTTCCCCCAAAAATCACCTTCTAGTGTAGACAGAATTGCTTTGTGTGTATCTTTATATATCCTGACAAGAAATAGTGGGCTAGTAGATGGACATGGATGTTTTTACTATAGTGGCAATAATGTTTTACATTTCAGCCGTGCTTTTCAAATCATAGCATCTTACAAAGCACCGGGGGTTGGTGATAACTTGGCGCATTCTAGCACCACATATCACCCTTTTAGAACAGGAGGATGGGAGGGATCCAGGGTGGCTTCCACATCAAGGAAAATAATAAAACACATTTCCACGATGGCTGGATCAGAGAACGCATGGCAGTTTCCGGAGTCTTCTCTGCAAGTCTTTATTGGTCTCATCAGATCTCAGTAAAATAGGAAGAAAACAAGTTACTTTTATCTACACTTTCCAGGCTTAGAAATAGAGACAGGAGGATTTGGAATCTGGAAAGAACAGCAAGGCAGGTCCTGATGGGGTCCAATATGGGGTCCCTGCCCCCCTTTCCTGCCTGGCTTATCTGCACACACCTGTCTGCCATGGGACTGACCCTGGGCATGCCAATTCTTGTTCCTTTGTCGCTTATGTGTGCCTACCTTTGAAGACAGGAAGGCTTCCCTGACCTGGTGCTTCTCTGCTTTTCTATGCATTGTTCCTTTTCTTCCCTTTGTTCTTCTTCCTCCCGTACTTCCTCTTTTCCTCTCCTTCTCCCCGTTTTCATTACTTCTTCCCCTTTCATTTTCTTCACGTTGCAATCACAGTTCCTTCTTTTCCTTCTCTGGCTGGCATTACAGTCCTACCTGGCGTTCTTTTCGGTAGAGCCCTGGCAAAACCCAAGAGGCTCTCATGCAACACTTTCGGGGGCGTGTGCTTCCAAACTTGGCCACGAGGGGGTGTGTGCGCAATATCTGTGGCGTCTTTCCTGCTGGAACAGAAGTCAGATGGCTTCTGCTGTAGTAATAAGAAATGTGCATGAGGACCTACCTTGCCATCCACCAGATACAAAAGGGATTTGCAAAGCATGTGGACACAGAGTCAGCAGGCTAGATGTCTCTAGGTATGTGTGGTTGGGCTGGTAAACATGGTTTCCCCTGTTTTTAGACTGGGTGGAATAGAGATAATAGATTGAGCGTAATTGCACATGTCTGCATGTGTGCATGCACTGAAGCGCTCGAGTGTGTATACTCACATGTGTATGCAGGTGCACATGAGCCAATGTATCCGATGCTCCTTCCAACTGCTGGTCTATACCAACTTTCTTAGCCACACTTTCTTAATCTGAGATTCCTTCCAGCTATCCTATGCACTGAGTATAGAAAGTCTTATAGAGTCACTCCTGATCTCAGGATGGGCTGGAACTCTGAGGATTCCTGCCTACCAAAGTTTCTCCTACCTTTCCAGGGTTGCAGTCAGCCCTTTCAGCCATACTCACAGCTCTGGAAATCTGTTTTCTGTGGCAACAACTGGACTCAGAGACCGGAGTGGATCTTCTTGGTGTCTTTTTGCTGCAACACGCTGATGATGGATTTCTAGGTGAGGCTATGCCATCTTTTGGTGCCCTCCTTACATGACAAAGCCCCTGTCTCAAAGATCTGAGTAGCAGTGGTGTTAACAGAACCGCTTTTCAGGAGGAATGCCCCCCCTCCCCCGGATAAATGACTGCTCTCAGTGAACTGACCACTCAACCAGACACTGGGCTAAGGAGCAGAGCGGGCTCCAAGGACACAGAAGGCGAAGACTTAGTGTGGTGAGTGTGAACAAGGGCAGAAGTAACGCTGGTGGAGATGGAGGAAGAGTCAGAAAGCACTAACCCTGTGCCCATGAGGAGGTTAGTGAGGTTTAAATCTAGTTTGAGGCTTGACCCTGCAAACTGGTCAGCACCTTTTTCCTAGAGATAGTGAGTGCTGGTGCAAGCTTGGTAGCTAGCAAGCAAGGGAAACGGGGGTGGGGGGGCGCAGACTGAAACCTGATTTGGACTTCTCTACCCATGTGAATGTGGCCTAAGGCTCACCTCTCTTAAACAAGTAGAAAGAGAAGTTTGTAGGGTGGGCAGCAATCCTTTCCTATAAGGAAACTATCTCACAGACACAGAGCCTGTGATTGGTGCATGCCCTGATGACGTCAAGCACTGCAGCAGCGTCTGACTCACTAGAGTTCATGTCAGTGGCCAGGGCTATGTCCTCTCTCTCACCTTCAGAGTGAAGGGTGGGAAGCAGGTGGAGATCATGAATGACAGCCACCTCACCCACAGGGGGTGCAGAGACCGGCTGGGCTTCCTCTGGTAGCCTGGAATGGTGGGTAAAGTTGGCTTGGGAAGTACTCCTTGCATCTCAGGGACTGAGAGGCAAGCCTCTGACCTGGAGCTGAGGAAAAGGTAGTTCCCCTTCCTTACACCAGCTGAGGGACTCCATGAAGGGTGGACAGGAACTGTGGAGCCTTGTGCAAGGTCTGTAGTGGCATGGTGCCCTTGCCATGAGATGCCTTTGGAGAAGGCCCCTTTTGCCGTGCTATGTCCTCTAAATCCAGAGCAGTCTCAGCACACGGTGTGTGCTTGGCGAGAACCAGAGTATTCTGGAAAGATCTCTGGCCTAGAAGCCCAAAGATCTGAATGTAATCACCGCCTGCCGATGTTTGCAGGAAAGCCCCAACTTTCCCCGAGACCTGAGTGTCTTACTTTCTAAAGGACTTGAAAACTTGGGGCTGCAGGACGGTGGGTTCATGAAGAATAGCACAGTAAGTGGTAAGACATGGAGGTGCCCTGCGTTGGAGCTTATGATCCAGCCAGACTGGTGGGTGGGGACAATTTCCTGATCCTCCTACAGGAACATCAATCTTCTTCCCTGGAGGACCTGGCATGGGCAATCACAGTGCTGGGCGCCTGCCCTTTCGGAAAGTTCTGTGAGGAGGAGGAGGAGGGTTCCGAGCAGATGCTTCCACATCTCTGCCGTCAGCTTGGTGGTGTCTAATTCTCCTCCCCAGCTGCTGGTGGTCATGGCATCTCTGCCAAATACTCCAAGGGGGGTGGGACACAGATCTAGTCTCACAGGTCTCAGATCCACTACCTGGGAAGGTGGAGGTGGGGAGGGTTTAGAAGAGGAGGACCTGGGAACCCAGACTAACAGTGGAGGGACAGTTGGCCGAGTATGAAATGACTCAGCCTTAGAGAGTGTTTGATGAGGAAATGGTGATAAACAGAATCTTTGCTGCAAGTATCGAGAGGACTATGTGTAAAGCTGCCAGAGCAGCCTGACACTTAGTAAACGCTTAATAAGGATAATTGATAAATGCTTAATAAAGATAATCATCAGTGAAGGTTTAGACTACTATTGAGGCAGAAGATGGAAGACAGAGAAGAGAGCAAGAGGCACTTCCACCAGGCCCTCTGTCCACTTCCTCTTCCTTGGTGGTTCTCAGAGAATCACCGGAATTCAAGTCCAGGGAGAAAAAAAAGACAAGCAAGAGGCATGTGTTTCCATTTAGATGTAAAAGGAGAAAATTCTCCCTCAAGAACCCCACACCTGCCCTGGGGGACTGCTGACAGTACTGGAGGTCCAGATGGGAGGCTCGGACTTGGGGCACACTGCCTGACCAGACAGACCAGCCTGGGGCTCAGGGTCAGAAGTAGGATCTACCATTAGGATCCCTTGCGGAGGCTGCTGGGGGTTGTGCTCCACATCCCGCAGCGAGGACCACACAGATGGTGTCTGCCTGCTGCCTTTCAAGGCTTCTGTGTCAAGAGAGCAGCCATGCAGGGGAGACTGCCGCAGAACAGCCAGGCTTTCCACGTGTGCTGGGTCCTTGAAAAATAGCAAATCCTCATGAGCTTTCTATGAAATGACCTCTTCTCATTTCCACTTGACAGACGAGGAGACTGAGGCACAGGTGACCTAACTTTGCTAAAGGGCCACAAACTAGTAACCATTTCATTTTACTGCCTCTTGACAGTTTTGACTGAAGAGACACCCGGGGAACACTGTTGCAGGGGATTCTGGAGTTGCACCTTACTATGTACAGGGCTCAACTGATCAGCTGTTTGGAGGATTCCTTCAGCAAACTTTTCTGGTGCCC
>CABHPH010000298.1:4939-25954 GCA_902168325.1 Peromyscus nudipes
CCCGGCACTGAGGGTCTCTTGATTCTTCTTCATTTGTGTATGTCTTATAAGTAGCAAGAGACATTTATTTGAGTCTCTTCATTTGAAGTCCTTATACTTTAGTATATCCTGAATGCTAGCAGTGTGGGCTTACCTTACTCTGAAACAACATAGCTTTCTTATTGTATAAATAAGAGTGCCAGGTCGGTGATACACCTTGAAAGTAAAGACAGGCAGATCCTGTAAGCTTAAGGTGATCATGGTTTACAAAGTCATATCCAGAAGAACCAGGGATACACGGTGAAACACTGTCTAAACAAAACAAAACAAAAAGAGAGCTATACATGCTTATGCAATATCATATAATTCATTTTTGGTTAGATGAATAACTGTTCTAGCTTACTAAGATCCAATAAACTAAGGTAAAAAATCATAAATGTGGGTATTTTAACAAAGGATTTATTTTAATTAGAATACCAATAAGACCTCAAATATCTGAATGCACCACTTCAGAGAATCAATTTCTCTCTCAATAAGGGCTAATTCTTTTTGATAGTGAACAATATTAGCTAGAAATCATTCTCAATAAATTATACAATTTTCTACAAGCTTAAATAGGGCATATTACTCACAGTAAATTGTCAATTTCAAACTGAATCAGGTTATCAGATGTTGAAAATTTTAATATAGGCTGTTCTTAGGGCAAATTCTCCAGTAGAAGAGACTTGCCTGTTGGCAATGACCCCACACAACTGTGTGGCAATTCCTTGAACTTGTTACAGTTTGAGGTTCCTCCCACCTTCTGAGAGTTAGACCCCTGTCTTGGTCTTGCCAATTTGCAGACCAGGAGTTGTGAAATATGGGGTGCCTTTTATGATGTACTTTACTGTCTTTTGGTCTCTGGAAATGCATCAGAATAAGTGCTGAATCTGCATCTGAATCATGAGCAGAGCAGCACTGAGGAAAGGAAGAGGCGTGTCTGTCAGTCAATCTGTGAGCTCTCTTGTGATATGTAATGTTCATTGAGTCTGCCCAGAAATCTGTTCCTTTCTGTGCTTTTGCTTATTGAGATAGGATCTGTTGAGACACAGGGTCCTGCTGTGCAGCCAGGATGTCCTCTTCCTCCCATTCCTCTTCCCGCCTCAGCCCCCTAAACTCTAAGATTACAGTGTGTGCCACCACATCTGGATCAGCAACTTGTCTGTTATTTCAAGTCGATGAACTGATGTTTTATTGGGATGTGTACTGGCTAGTTTTGTGTGTCAACTTGACATAAGCTAGAGTCATGAGAGATGAAGGAGCCTCAGTTGAGGAAATGCCTCCATGAGATTCAGCTGTAAGGCATTTTCTCAATTAGTGATCAATGGTGGAGGGCCCAGCCCATGGTGGGTGGTGCCATCCCTAGGCTGGTGGTCCTGGGTTCTATAGGAAAGCAGGCTGAGCAAGCCAGTAAGCAGCTCCCCTCCATGGCTTCTGCATCAGTTTCTGGCTCCAGGATCCTGCCCTGTTTATGTTCCTGTCCTGACTTCCTCTAATAATGCATACCAATATGGAAGTGTAAGCCAAGTAAACCCTTTTCTCCCCAACTCTCTTTTTGGTCATGGTGTTTCATTGCAGCAATAGAAAACCTAACTAAGACAAGTTACTACCAGGGACTGGAGCAGTGCTGTGATAGGCTGTCCCATGCTTTTGTTTGGAGGAATGTGGGCTTTGGGAATTTGGATTGGAAAAGCAGTTGAATACTTCAAGTGCTGTTTAATGGACCATCCTAGTAGGAACATGCAAAACAGTGGTGCTGAGGGGACCTGGCTCAAGAGGTTTCAGGAGAGAAGAATATTTGCATGTGGTTTAGAGACAATTCTTGTGATATTTTGGCTAACAATATGACTGCTTTTTGCTCTTGTCCAAAACAAACGAACAAACAAACAAACAAAAACCTTCTTGAGGCTAAATTGAAGAGATTGGGGAAAATTGCCTTGGCAGAGAAAATTTCAAAACAGCCTAGTATAGACTCTGTTGTGTAGTTATTAGTGTTCACTCTTATGAAGATCTATAGTGAAAAGGAATAAGCTGGGCAAGAAGAAATACAAAATGTACAGATTGGAGAGAAAAGGGGCGCCAGGAAATGGAATGGAGCTAAGTGCTGTGTTCAAGGAGATAAACAGATTAAGGGAATTCTGATATTGAACGGAATAAAGGCAGTGGTGAGCTCAAGGCAAGACCCCACGCACCTAAGCTTCCAACTTGGGAAGAGGAATTAAAGAAAAGCTTAGAGCCAAGTGTGGTGGTACACACCTTTAACCCCAGCACTCCAGAGGCAGAGACAGGTGGATCTCTAAATTCCTATGTTCAAGCCCAGCCAGGTCTACAGATGAGTTCCAGGACAGCCAAGTCTAGGCAATTAGGGAAACCATTGAAAACAGAAAGCTGGTGAAGATGTAATTGAACAAGGGGGCCATGTTTGAACCCTAGCAAACAACAGAACTTGGCAGCTTTGGCCACATGGTTCTGGCTTTAGAGTCAAGGACAGAAGAAAAGAGTTATAGAGTCTCCCTTTGTAACTGAGGAAAGCCACTGAGGCTAGGCATGTGTCAGGGGTGTCCCTGAATACATACCTAGAGAGGCCATTGTGTGAAGCTGTGAAGATGAATCCTGGAATACCTTGGAGACCCCAGATACCTGCTAAGGAAAGCTGCTAACAGGGAGTGGAACTAGCCCAAGAGAAAGACGTGTGTTGCAGTTAACAAAGCAGGAGAAAGGAGTTGGAGATCTGAAGAGCATTTTGATATCAGACATGGAGATGCAGAGTTTGGAGTTCATCTTAGTTGGGGTTTCTATTGCTGTGAAGAGATATCGTGACCACAGCAACCCTCATAAAGGAAAACATTTAATTGGGGTTGGCTTACAGTTTCAGAGGTTACTTCATTACCATCATGATGGGAAGCATGGCACTGTGCAGGCAGACATGGTGCTAGAAAAGGAGCTGAGGGTTCTATATCTTGATCCATAGGCAGCAGGAGGAGACTGTGTCCCATACTGGCCATAGCTTGAGCATATGAGAACTCAAAGCCCGTCTCCACAGTGACACACTTCCTCCCACAAGGCCACACATGCCTCAACAAGGCCACTCCTCTAAATAGTGCTGCTAGTGGCCATGTCAGAGGAGCAGCAGGTGGCAATTGAAGTTCAAGGTGTCAGCCCACAAGGAGGAAACTCTTTGATGGGTCAGCCTTGGCTAGGCAAGGCCAGGAGACGTCCCTGGAATGTCTTTTGCTTCTGCTGTGCCTTTACATGTTTGCTGTGACTATCTTTCTCTGGTATCTGGCATGGTGCGAGTGGGTGTGGGAAGATCCCCACTGCCTGTGAGGTAGTCTGTTTATCTCATGGAAACATCCCATTCTGTTGGGCATTTTTATCTGTGGATTGTCATAAAGATGATTCCTCCCTAATTTGTACTGTGTAATTAATAATATTAATGATAGCTTATACAGGGTTTTATGAATAAAAGGAAACGCAAGGAAATGTTACACAGTGAAGACATGTGAGTTTTCCAGCTAAGGCCTACAAGTTTCACCTAAAGAGCTATATTAGGTCACAGTTCAAGTTAATGATAAGGAAAACAATTTAGTCCCAGGAGCTAGGCTGGCTCAAATTTCTTTAATCTTAATGTTGAGAGATGCAGTCACAAGTTTTGACGTGCATCATTAGCTGAAACAAAGCTTAAAAATAACTTCAAGTTAGACCAGATGCTTTGATAATAGTTTTAAGATGAATAATCCCAGAAAACAATCTAAAGTTCACAAGGACACATAGCTGAGTTATAGATTCTTTAGGCCAGGGTAGAAAATATAAAGCAGCCCAATTGTTGCTAGCTGACGTACTTTCCTTGCTAGGTCTGGTTGATGATCAAAGGTGATAATTCCTTGTACCCATTCCTGACCTCAATTTTCTGATATAAGAAACTATTGATAAATGGGTGTGTGCCCTGACGATTCAAAGTTCAGCTGACTGACTGTTTTTTATGTATAAAAGTTTAGATTTGTGACTCCATTAAAATTCCTTATAAGATTACCTTTCAAGGTAGATAATAAAGTGATTGATTCTTTGTAACTGCAATGTGCAGCCTGTCAACAAAAGAGTTGGCTGAGAAAAAATGCTCCTTGCTTGCTCATGTTCTATTAATCTATAACAAGTTGCTTAGATGTAATGTATGTGGGTTATCGGGTGACTCTATTTTTAATCACGTAAGGGAGACAAAAAAACATGTTTTTACCTATATTCATTATAATCACTCACTTGGAAAATGGAATGTAACTACATTGTGACTCCTGTATTGCCTGAAAGATTTTATTGGGGTATATAATCGGTAGAGGGGGAGAGGAGGGTAGGATAATAAAGAAGGAAACCATCAAGAGAGCATGTGAGTGCCCTTTTCCATAACCCCCTCAGACAGAGAAGTCTTAGTATAGGCTGATGCTGTGATTTGCTTTGAGCCCTATGCTACCTGGAGGCTGGTCCCCCAGGCAGCAATATAGTGCCACTCCTTATGGGCCAAGCATTCAAACACATGAGTCTATGGGGGCCATACCTATTCAAACTGCCACATTCCACTCCCTGGCCCGCATTGGTTTGTAGGTATAACCTAATGCAAAAATGCATTTAATCCAAATTCAAAAGTCCCCATAGTCTATCACAGTCTCAACAATGTTTAAAAGTCCAAATGGGAAGAAAGGGAGCACAGTGAGGAAAATACTGGACTAAAGCAAGACCAAAAACCAGCCAGGCAAACTCCAAGCTCTGCATTTCCATGTCTGATGTCAAAGTGTTCTTCAGATCTCCAACTCCTTTTCTCTTTGTTGACTGCAAAACACTTCTTTCTCTTGGGCTTGTTCTACTCCCTCTTAGCAGCTCTCCTTGGCAGGTATCACATGGCTCTGGCATCTCCAACATCTTGGAGTCTCTGAGGCAATCCAGGCTTCATCTTCACAACTTCACACAATGGCTTCTTTAGGCCTTTATTCAGGGATAACCCTGACACATGCCAGGCCTCAGTGGATATCCTTAGACATGGAGGGAGAGTCCATAACCCCTTTCTTCCATCCCTGAGCCAGGCCCCCAAGTTCAAATCACCTTCATCACCACTGTCTTCCATATTCTTAGTAGGATGGCCCATTAAGGCCCACTTAAAGTGTTCAATTGCTTTTCTACTCCAGACTCCCAAAGTCCACATTCTTCCAAACAAAATCATGGTCATGTCTACTACTGCAATACCCCATCCTGTCTTAGTTAGGTTTTCTATTGCTGTTAAGAGATCCCATGACCACAGTAATTCTTATAAATAAAAATATTTAATCGAGACTGGCTTACAGTTTCAGAGGTTTGGTCCATTATCATCATGGTAGCATGCAGGCGGACATCTGTCTTAGTTAGGGTTTCAGTTGCTGTGAAGAGACACCAGGCCCACAGCAACTCTTCTAACAGAAAACATTGAATTGGGGCTGGCTTATTCAAACTGCCCCAGAGCTTGTCTAGCTGGTTTTCAGCCTTGCTTTGGCTCAGCATTTCCTCACTATGCTCCCCTTCCTTCCATTTGGAACAGTGATGTATATCCTGTGCCATTATGTGCTGGAAGTATTCGATCTCCTTTTTCATTTTGATTTTATAGGAGATGACAGTTGAGAGACTGCATGAGTCCCAGAAGAGACTTTGAACTTTTAAACAATGCTGAGACTGTTGTAGACTATGGGAACTTTTTCAATTGGACTGAATGAATTTCTGGATTCTGTGATGGCTACAAGTCATTGGGGGCCAGGGAGTGGAATGTGATGGTTTCAATAGGAATGGCCCCCATAGACTGATATGTCTGAATGCTTAGCCCACAGGAAGTGGCACTATTAGGAGGTGTGGCTTTGTTGGAGGAGGTGTGGTTTTGTTGGAGGGGATGTGGCTTTGTTGGAGGAGGTGTGGCTTCTTTGGAGGAGGTGTGGCTTTTTTGGAGGAGGTGTGGCTTTTTTGGAGGAGGCGTGTCACTAGGAAGTGGGCTTTGATGTCTAGTAAGCTCAAGCTGCACACCGTGTGGACACCATTCTCTCCCTTCTGTCTGCAGATCCAGACTTGGAATTCTGAGCTCTTTCTCCAGCATCATGTCTGCCTTCCCACCATGATGATAATGGACTGAACCTCTGTACTCTAAGCCAGTCCCAATTAAATGTTTTCCTTTATAAGAGTCACTGTGGTCATGGGGTCTCTTCCCAGCACTAGAAACCCTAACTAAGACACCCTCTAAAACTATAAGCAAGCCCCTAATTGAATGCTTTCTTTTATAAGAGTTGCCTTGGTCATCATGTCTCTTCACAGCAATAGAACAATAACTAAATTAATAACCCTGGACTTTCCAGCTTTCAAAATCACAGAGCTAATACATCTCTGTTCTTTATAAATTACCTGGCCCCAAGTATTTCTGTTACATAAATAGAATGCAGATTAGGACATTATATGATGTTAGGATTTAGGATTAAAATTTCAATATATGAATTTTGGAGGACATAGACATTCACACTAAAATAACATCATAGAGCTGACAAACTCCATCCTTTCTAGCTCAGCTCTGGATCATTTTTCTCAGTCTAGAGCCTGAGAATCTTTTCATCCTTCCTTTCATTTTTCCATCTTTTTTGCTTGTTTTGTTTTCTGAGAGAATTTTGCAATGTAGCTGTCTTAGTTTGGGTTGCTATTGCGATAATGAAACACCATGACCGAAGGCAAGTTGGGGAGGAAATGGTATATTCAGCTTACACTTCCACATCACAGTTCAGCATCAAAGGAAGTCAGGACAGGAGCTCAAAGGGAGCAAGAACCTGGAGGCAGGAGCTGACACAGAAACTATGGAGGGTGCTGCTTACTGACTTGCTTGTCATGACTTACTCAGTCTGCTTCCTTATAGAACCCAGTACTCCCAGCCCAGGGATGGCACCACCCACAATGGGCTGGACTTTCCCACATCAATCACTAATTAAGAAAATGACTAAGATGCTTGCCGACAACCCAGTCTTAAGGAGGCATTTTCTTTTTTCTTTTCTTTTTTTTTTTTTTTTTTTTTGGTTTTTCGAGACAGGGTTTCTCTGTGTAGCTTTGCGCCTTTCCCGGAACTTGCTTTGTAGACCAGGCTAGAAGGAGGCATTTTCTTAATTGAGGGTCTCTCCTCTCAGATGACTTTAGTTTATGTCAAGTTGACGTAAAACTACCCAGCACAGTAGCCAAGGCTGACCTAGAACTTGTGATCTTCCTGCTTCTTTCTCTCTTAAGTTCTAGGATCATAAACACGCACCAGCACTCCTGGCTCAGTGTTCATTTGAACTTATAGAAAGGTAGAAGCAGTTACAGCTTACCCCGCCAACAAGCAAGTATTGGCGACAACATCTTCTTCGTCTTTCATTGTTTTTATGGAAGCAACTCCAAGAGCATCTGGAAAGCTTCTTTCTATGAAGGAAAAATTTTCCTGAAAGTTGAGAGCCCTGCCCACATGCTTCCTACACAGACAAAACCAACATCTAAATTTCCTCCCTCAGGAAAACACCGTTGCTTGAAAACTCATTTTGTTAAGGATGTCACAAAACCGTATTACAACCTATTAAAATAATATTCATTAGTTGCACATACAGTTGGTGGATTCTCATTTCACCTAGGGGTGTGTGTGTGTGTGTGTGTACATATGTGCATATGGAGGCCAGAGATGTCTTCCTCAATTACACTCTACCTTGGTTTGTTTGTTTGTTTGTTTGGTTTTTGTTGTTTATTTTTTTGAGACAAGATCTCCTATGGTTCTTTGACTTTGCCAGGTCTGGTGGACTGGCTGGTCAACAAGTCTCAGAGATCCTCCTGTCTCCACCTTCTCAGGGCCAGGATTACAGATGCATGCTGTCACAGCCTACATCTTTACTTGGGTGCTAAGGATTAAACTCAAGTCTCCATGCTTACACAGAAGAGTCAGGTAAGTTCTCCAACCTTCTCTTAGTTTTGAGGAGGAATTTGTAGGATGAAAATGTTTATTTTTGGTCAACATCACTACATATCTTTGTGACTTGTATTTTCTTATGTTCTCATGCTAAGAAGTCTCAGACGTCCTTTTTTTTTCATTTTTTCTCTTTCAATTTATTTTATTTTAAAGGGAAATTTCAAAGATACTTGCTTCTATAGAATCAAAAAGTAAGGAGAAGTTTTTTAGCAATTAACCAGCGTAAATCTTCATTTTTCAGATAAAGAAACTATACCCAAAGAGCTACTGAATCAGTCTTAATCTTAACACTGGAGGTAGCTGATCAGACAGAAGATCTTGTGTTGTGTAGCTGTTTTCTTCCAGATAAAACCCATCCATCTTGGAGGAAAGCTTATTAAGACTAAGATTTTTAAAAGGAGGTAAAATATTCCATCCTGCAGGGAAGCTCATTAAAACTCAGAAAATAACAAGTCAGTAGATTCAGGAAGTCCCTGAAATCAAATAGATTCAATAAGCCCCACCCCAGGTGGTTTGAATGAGAATGACCCCCATTGACTCATATATTTGAATGTTTGATCCACAGTTTCAGAAGGATTGGGGGTATGGTCTTGTTGGAGGAAGTGTGCCATTGGGGATGGGCTTGGAGCTTTCAAAAGACTCATGCCATTCTCAAGGTTCACTCTCTATCTCCTACTTGCAAATCAGGATCAAGATTTGAGTTCTCAGCTAGAGCCACTGCTATGTCTTCCCTCCATCATTATGGACTCTAACTCTCTGAAACCAGAAGCACCAAATTAAATGCTTTCTTTCCTAAGTTGCCTTGGCTATGGCTTCTAATCACAGCAATATAAAATTAACTAAGACAGCTTTTCTTGCCTCCATGCATATACAAACCATAAGGACCATTGAGAGACACTTTAAGTCAGGCTGAGCTGCCTGGAAGGAGCAGAGACCAGCTGAGCTACTTGGAAATGACACCCTCCAACCTGCTGAACTATCTGTAGATTGTATAGTGTGCTTCAGGTTTCCAAATTTTGTGATCTATCACTGATGCTGTGTTGGGTTTTGGTGCCCTGGTGTCTTTCAGTCATCTCTGTTTCTCTAAGTGACCCCTCACCCACATTTCTGTAAGTAAACTCAAGAAAACTCATTGGTTCACCAAATTGGACCTTGATGGTATTGTACTTTGGTCTGTTCTCAGTTCCCTACATGGTAAGTAGATATTTCTTTATGTATTCCCCAGGAGTAGTGTCATACAACACTCTGTATGTCTGTCTTCAGAGCATTTAAAATTAGGATCTATGTGGCTCCATTGATAGAGGGTTTTCCTGGTATGCACAGAGCCCTGGGTTTGCTTCTGAACATCAGTTTCTATAATCTATCTTGGCATGGTGGAATACACCTATAATCCCCCTACTTAAGAGATACAGTGGGATGAGAACATTCAAGATCATCTGAAAGTACATAGTGGGTCTGAGGCCAGCCCTGGCTATATGAAATCCTACCTGAGAAAAAAGTCATGGTCCAGGCTGGGACTGTAGTTCATTGCTAGAAGGTATCCTAGCCGTGTCTAAGGCCTTGAGTTTGATCCTCAGCATGCCCCCAATTGAAGTAAATATTAGTAAAATTATGACCTAATTTATGAGAAAGAAACCTATAGAAAAGAAATCAGCTTGGGGAAGATTGGGGACTCACACCTGTAATCATAGCAAAAGCAGGATTGCAAGTTTCAGGCTAGCCTCGACTACTTAGGGATGGCATACCTGGAGAAACAATAGTAGGGGTAGGTTAGAAATGTAGCTCACTTGCTTGAGTGCTTGCCTTGACGACACAGAAAATTCAAGGCCAGTCTGGAATACATGAGATCCTGTCTCAAAAATAAAATAAATCATAATGTGTGAAAATATGTAACATTGCAGTTTAAGTGCCTTACTTTTGACTTTAAAAACCGAGTGTGTGGGGTGGGGAAGGGACAGCCCTGCATATTTGTACTTAAAAAATCCAGTTCATTGCTTTTTAATCGGTTTACTTTTGTATTCAGATCTTGGGTCTGTAAATCACGCCCTTCTGCTTGCCAAGCCTGTCACCCACACTAGGTCTGACTCAGGCTGCTGGGCTAAATATTCTTTGTTGTGGCTAGTACAAACCAGACAGATAACCATTTTCCAGGCAGTCTTGGACCTCCTTACTGATGGAGTGAATGAGCACCAGTAGCAGCTGAATAAAATAAGCACATGTCATCATATGATCCCGAGCGCATACACGATTAACTCGGAACAAAAAAGTAGTTGGCTTAACATTCTGTGATGTGTTTGTCTTGAAAAGATAAATTAGGTTCTAGTTATCTTTAGTTTACGCTCTTAGCTACTGGAATTCATTTTAGAAGTGGTGAATACTAGTCCAAAGCAAAATAGAAACTTAAGATAGAATGCTGAAAGTTAGAAGAACAAACATGTCTCCTCTATAATAAAAACTTCAGATGAACTCAAAGGTGAAATCCCTTTTTGGTTCAAATTTAACAGTTAATGGTTTTTCTAAAAAACTATGTTTAGTCGATTTTTCTACTTCAAGTGATGTTGTTAAAAAATACAAAACAAATCTGCTTTATCTGGTTTTTTTTTTTTTTTGGAAACAGGGTCTCACTCACCATGTAGCTCTGGCTGGTCTGGAACTTACTGTGTAGATGATGCCGATCCTGAACTTATAGACATCTGCTGTGATAAAGGTGTACACCATGCATTACACCCATTCTTTCCACCACCCTCCTTTTTCTTCTTCAAGACAAGGTCCAGGGTCTCAGTACCTTGCTATGTAAGCAGGCCTCATGGGTAGCCCAAGTGCATCCTGCTTCTGTCTCAGCCTCCAGAATCCTACACTTACGGTCATGTGCCACCACAATCAACTAATTTTTTTTTTAATCATCGAAAATGCTGGTGATTATAATTAAAGGGGCATGCAGGTCTGATCAAAGCATATCCTGAGGAAAGTCAACTGACTGTTTTGTGCCTCTTCTGTCTCTGAGGTAAGTGTTCTGGTTTCTAACTGTAGCCGTTCATGAACTTCTGAGCAAAGTCTGCTGATTTCTGTGATGAGTCTTTCACCTCCTAATGAAGAAATCCAAGAAAGCAAGTGATGGGGCACTTACAACTTCACTTTATGACCCTAGCTAAGTAGAGGCTTCAAAATCTGGAACCAATATCAGACACACATAAACATAGGTTCCATCTTCACTCATCCATGTTATTTCTTCTGTGCTCGAACATCCACATGATCCAGGTCATTTGTGTCAAAGTTAGAATAGAACATTCTCTTGAAGTTCTGAACGTTTCCTTATCTTTTTTTTTTCAGTGTTAGTAGATTAAGGAGCAGCTGTGGGTTTGTTTTTCTACCTAAGAAATAATCTATTATGTATTTTGACAACTAGGAAAGTCAAAGAAGGACTGAAGGAAAGAGTATTTGAAAGAAACAACTCTGTTTCACCATGTAAACATCTGCAATGGCATAATTTTTATTGTGATAGAATTATGTGAATACCATCTGTGTGTGTGTGTGTGTGTGTGTGTGTGTGTGTGAGAGCGCGCGTGCGTGTATAATCTGATATTTGATGAGTTTTCCCCAGAAGAAATTTTTTGTCTCTTTTTTTATTTAAAAGTTTTTTTTTCCATTTTCCAGTCCCCCTCCCTCCCCCCCTCCTGCTCACCCCCTACCTTCCCCCCCTCCCGCCCCCCCCCATCCACTCCTCAGAGAGGGTAAGGCTTCTCTTGGGGAGTCAAGAGTCTGGCATATCAAGTTGAGGCAGGACTAAGCCCCTCTCCCCTGTATAGAGGCTGATCAAGGTGTCCCTCCATAGGTAATGGGCTCTGAAAAGCCAGTTCATGCACTAGGGATAAATCCTGGCCCTACTTCCAGAGGCTCCACAAACTGCCCGAACCACACAACTGTCACCCACATTCAGAGGGCCTAGTTCAGTCCCATGCAGGCTCCCCAGCTGTCAGTCCAGAGTCAGTGAGCTCCAACTAGCTTGGGTCAGCTGTCTCTGTGGGTTTCCCCATCATGATCTTGGCCCCTTTGCTCATATAATCTCTCCTCCTCCCCTGAGGAAATTTTAAAGAAAATCACATTACTCAAATCTGGAGAGATTGCTCAGTGGATAAGAGCACTGGCTGCTCTTGCAGAAAACCCAGGTTCAGTTCAGAGCAACGCCATGGCCATTGACAGCCATTTGTAACTCTAGCTGTGGGGGACCTAACAGCCCTTTCTGGCCTCTACAGATACCAGACATGCAAATGTTACACAGACATAATTGCAGGCAAAATATCCATACATATGAAATAAAAGAAATTATTTTCTAAAGTGGTTTAGAGATATTGTAAGAAAAGAAAATTCAGCCAGGAGTGGTAGTGCACACCTTTAATCCCAGCACTCAGGAAGCAGAGGCAGACAGATCTTGTGAATTCAAGGCCAAATTGATCTATAGTGAATTCCAGGACATCCAGGACTCATACTGAGACCCTATCTCAAAAACAACAACTAATAATAGTAACAACAACAAGATGAAGAAGGAGGAGGAAGAGGAAGGAAGGAAGGAAGGAAGGAAGGAAGGAAGGAAGGAAGGAAGGAAGGAAGGAAGGAAGGAAGGAAGGAAGGCAGGCAAGCAAATTCTATTACTCTAAATATAAAGTAGCCAGTCCTGGTGTGCCACACTTCTAATCCCAGCACTAGGGAGATAGAGGCAGGAGGGTGAGCAGTTCGAGGTCATGCTCAGCTGCATATGAAGTTCTAGGCCAGCTTAGGTGACTAAAGACCCTGTCCAAAACAAACAAACCCACATAATGATCTGGGCTTGGTGGCACGTGCCTGTAATCTCAACACTAAGAAGTTAGAGACAGAATCAGGAGTTCAGAACCAGTTCCATCTCTATTTGTGAGTTCGAGACTAATCTAGACTATGTAAGAGCCTGTCTCAAAAGACCAAAACAAAATGTAAAGAAAAAAAAAGCCAGGAAAATTAGCTTCCTCTATTCTTCTGACAATTGTAGAGGAAGAACTTTTATGAGACTCCCTAGTAGACTAGTCATGAATGTTTTTTCTTTCGTTTTTCTCCACTGCAGACCAAGTCTCACTGTGCAGCCATGTCTGGCTTTGAGCTCCCTATGCAGACTAGGCCAGCCTTGAACTCTGCCTGCCTCTCCCTCCTGAGTGTTAGGACTAATGGCTTGCACCACTGCTCCCAGTCCAGAATGAAATATTTCCTTAAAAATAGATCTTTATAGTAAATGTCCTGTTGTTTCATTGCCGCTGATTTCCTAGGCTACTTTGACAGTGAGGAGACCATACAAGAATCTGCCTAAGGATGCTCTGGCTCAAGACAGTCTCAGAGGGCAGATGCCTGGTCTCCGGCAGCTGCAATCCAGAGTGCCGCATCCTACAGGGCCAGCAATGTGTTCTCAGGACCCCTCTTGCCCTAGGCTATGGAGTGGAAAGGTCTCAAAACTCCTGTCGTCTACTTGGCAAGGCTTATCTCAGTGTCAATAAAGAGCAGGACCTGACCAGTCCAGATTTCAGTCCTCTTCAAAGTCAAAGGTGATTCAACATCACTTGCAAACCTAGTGAAAATTCTTACAACAGAAATTTCATAGCTTTCTTGATGCCTTGGAAAAGGTTCCTGTTTTCCAAAATATCATTTCCCCCTGTGTGGTAAAATAATACCTTCTGTGCTTAGTTACAAAGAAATATTATTTGAGACAGATTCAAACATTATTTTTGCTACTTATATTTATGACTTTCCACTGGGCCAACTTTATGGCACATCTGTGCCAAGAACACCACCATGTGATGTCTGGGGAAGTACTTTAGGTGTCTTTTGTGTCTTTCCCTGGGACTTCACTTAATCTGGTGTTCTGCCTCTGTGTTTCCAAGACTCATCTCTGCTTCCTGTCCATGATAACCACCTGTCACATCAAACCTCATTTGATAGCTACAGCCATGTGCTGCATGGCATTTTGGTCCATGATGAGCTGTATAAGTGAGGGTGGTACCATAAAATTACAGTGCCTAACGATAGTAATAATGCCTTAGCTTGTGTCTTTGCCCTATCATAGTCACATGGTCACGAAATCCCCCAGAGATACAGTTCTCAGAATGTACCTCTATCAATTGAAGAATGCACGACTGTATTATTATTATTATTATTATTATTATTATTATTATTATTATTTGGTTTTTCAAGACAGGGTTTCTCTGTGTAGCTTTGCGCCTTTCCTGGAACTCACTTGGTAGCCCAGGCTGGCCTCGAACTCACAGAGATCTGCCTGCCTCTGCCTCCCGAGTGCTGGGATTAAAGGCATGCGCCACCACCGCCCGGCTGTATTTGTTTATAGTAGGATGACGGACGACTCCATAAGAGAGAAGCAGCCCCATTCAACCTTTGTTCAATTGTAGCACTTTAGGAAAGATGCAAAGAGCTAAACCAAATTATAGTTGTCTTTTTTACTTCAAGAATCAGTGCTAAGCCGGGCGGTGGTGGGGCACACCTTTAATCTCAGTGCTTCTCGGGAGGCAGAGGCAGGCAGATCTCTGTGAATTTGAGGCTAGTCTGGTCTACAAAGCAAGTTCCAGGACAGCCAGAGAAACCCTGTCTCGGAAAAAAAAAAAAACAAAAGCAAACAAACAAAAGAAATCAGTGTTTAGGGTCTTGTTAGCAATGGCCTCCATCCAATTTCTCAAGCTTACTTCACACGGAAGCATCCACAATCCATTGGAGAAGGAGGAAGGGTCGCTGTGCCTCGCAGTGTCCCCAGAAACATGCCCATTGGTTTCTCCCAAGTACACGTGAGCTTTTCTCTCTGGAGAGAGACCGGATCTCTTCTCCTGCATACAGGTAAACATCTCCCAAGATGTGAGGGAAGAGGGCAGATGCCTTGCTGAATGGGGAAAGGGCTGTTGTTACCAAGGGGACAGATGCTGAAAAGGAGGAAGCAAGCTGGGAGGTATTGTGTCCTACTGCAGGAAGGTGTGCAGGTTCCACTTCTTCCCCAGAGTGCTCTGTGGTGACAAATGGTGTACCTCAATAAACTTATCTGGGGGTCAGAGGACAGAGCCAGCCGCTAGATTGGACACAGAGGTCAGGTAGTGGTGACACACATACCTTTAATCCTATCACTCAGGAGGCAGAGATCCTCTGGATCTCTGTGAGTTCAAGGCCACACTGGGAACAGAGTCAGCAGTGGTGGCTCACACCTTTAATCCCAGCACTAGGAAGGAAGGAAGATGGCAGGGCACAGAAAGGTATATAAGGCACGAGTAAACAGGAAGTCTCTCTCTTGAGGCTGAGGATTTTGTAGAGGTAAGAACATGGCTGGCTTGTTCTGTTTCTCTGATCTTTCAGCTTTCACCCCAATATCTGGCTCTGGGTTTTTTATTAATAAGACAGTTTAGCAATTTGTGTTTTTTTTTTATCACCTGAATTTCTCCCCAATTTCCCATTTCAATAAAGTGAACACAGTTATGGTTTTTGACATCACTAAACTAAGAGCATTAGGTGTAGGTGGGAAAGAGGGAAGGAAATCCGTCTCTTTGACAAAGTGATTTCTCTGAGGAAAAGCTGCCAAGGGTGTACCAGTTTGATTTTAGTGTAATTGCATTATATTTAATTAGCACTGAAGCAAAAAGTTGGGCTTCGATCGCCACTGGAAACAGACATGAGGACTGGTCAGGAAAGCCAGCTTTTGACCTGCTCACAAGAGCTATTCAGTTTGTCAAGGAATTTGATGCATCAATTGTTAAACAAAGGATTATGAAAAACTGAAACTATATAACCTTAAAATTAAATAAATCACTTACAATGAAGGTGTAATAGGCATAACCTCCTAATTGTTTGATTATATTTTATTATTTTATTTTTGTATCATTTTCTTGTGTGTACGTGAATACACGCTAAGGGTACGTGGAGAGGTCAGCGGACGACTGTGGGAGGCAGTTCTCTCCTTCTACCATGTAGATCCCAGGGATCAAGCTCAGATTGTCACGTCTGGTCCTAAGTGCCTTTACCTGCTGAGTCAGCTCCATAGCCCTACATCTTACTGTTACACATAATCAGGAAGTTATTTACTTCTATTGCGTGGTAAACTAGCATGTTACCATGCCTCTTCCCCCACTGGTTACTTGAACTCAATCAAGGCAAGAGAACTTGTATGAGCCAGGTGTGGTGGTGCATGCCTGTAATCCTAACACTCAGAGGGTGGAGGGGGGATGAACAGGAGTTAAAAGCCATCCTCAGCAAACAGCCAGTTCAAGCTCCAGGCTAGGCTGGGCTGCACGAAGCCCTGTGTGGTGATCTATTGTGTACCCTAATAAATTTGCCTGTTGTCTACCACAGCCTCCCAGCCACTGTGTGGGTGCCGGGAGCTGAACCTGGGTCCTCTGCAAGAATAGCAAGTGCTCTGAACCACCGAGCCACCTCCCCAGCTCCTGCCATTGGCTTTTTAATACTTTGTCATCTCTAAGTATACAAAGCATTGAAGTCTGATGTTGTCTTGTTGATGTTTCATGTTCTCTAACCATTACAGGAACACTCTGACCCGCTTACAACACACACAAACTAGCTTTAAAATAACCTACCAGCTTGACTCTCTAAACAGCTGTCTTAGCGACGTGATAACGTTCTGTGTGGTGAACACTGTAAAATATACCAAACATTAACTCCAGTTCTACTAACTCACATCTTCACTGAATATTTCTGAAAACCCATAAAATGTGCCGGGTAACAAATTTTAGGCCCTGCCTTAGATGCTAATACTACGTGCTTCAAGTTAGTAATACTTTATGTTCAAATTCTATGCTGATAAAGTACTTTTCAAAGGCCCCAAGTCTCTGTCCCGGCATGGCTTAAACACTGACCTCACCACGCCTACACTTGGGGATGCGGCTTCCACGGATGGGACTCAAAACGAAAGGAGCCGATCTGTGACATGTGTATTGGACTGGGAGAGAGAAATAGCACCCCTCCCCCAGAGAGAAATACAGCCCCCCCCCCAAAAAAAAGAGGAAGATGACTAAGGCCCAACAGCAAAAAAAAACCGTACACCTCATCAGTTTTCAGCACAGAAGTGTCTCATAAAAACTCACTTTGGAGTTGGTTTTGGATTCCTTGAGTTTCGCTTGAGGTTTACGGTTCAGCTTTCACTGACCTCGGCTCCCTCCCTCCCTCCCTCCGCCTGGCTTCTCGCTCTCGCAGCAGTTCCAGCAAACTTAATCACAATGAGGCAAACCTTGGAAAACTCTCAGCACACCTGGGCTGGCTTTAGCTGTGAGGCGGCAACCTGGCTTCCAGGCTTCGATGCCTGAGCGTGTGGCACCGCCCGCCCCGCCGGGATCAGGGTGCTTGGGACACTCTGGGCTGTGTTGGCACCGGCACCGGTCACAACCACACAGCAGCCAGTCTCCCCAACGCCACACAACCGGTGTAGAGCTTACCGTGTCAACTGAGATGACCCGTGTACCAGTCCGGGGAAACTGAGGGCTGGGAAAGCGAAGCTGCTGCTGGAAAAGTGCCACCTCCCCTCCCGCACACCTAAAAAGAAGGGACCTGGCCTCAAGGAAAAGTCACCATGCTGGAATAGCGATCACAATACCGGCCAAGATGGCTATGTGTGCTGGGCTGCCGGTTTCACGTGGAAACTTTTCCACAGCTGTGGCCATTTGTCTGAATCAACAGCGGCCCTGTTTATTTTGTTTTGTTTGGGGTTTTGACAAATCACAGAATCCTACGCTGGACTCTCCTGTGGGAAGAAAAGAGGATGTGATCTATAGATGTTGCATCCTGTATTTTTAATTTTTTTTTTTTCCCCTAGATTCCCCTGAGCTGGGAAGAGAAAGACTTGGCCCTTCAACAGCCTGTTAGGAGGGGGGCTTGGCCTTGAGGGCTGTCTGTCAGAATCCTGGTTGGGCTGCTGCGGGGACTGTGTGGAAACCTGGATCTGGTCCTCAGCCCCATGCCTAGGCTGCTCTCCCAGTTTCCAAAGTGCTTATCCCAGCTGCTGCTGAACTTACATCACCTACCGCCCTCACACTTGCCCAGAGGACTTCTTACTAGAGAAGGCAAGGCCCTGAGTCAGGAAGAGAGATATACAGTTCCTCTCCTCCAGGCCTAATACAAAGATACAAAACAGAATCAGGTCTCCTACAGAACAGCAGAGGATATATTTGCATTATTTTAAATGTGAGGAAGATTGGGTATGATTTTTAGACAAAAGTAAGAATATTCCTTGAACTCGACTCTTGGCCCCTCGACATGCACACAAAGATAACAAACTTCAGATATCGACTCATCCTCCAGACAGCCTCAGTGTGAGACCCTGGCTCGACTCAAATCCACAGTCCTCCTGCATCAACTTCCCAAATACTAGGATTACAATTATGACCCGAAATGTCTAGATCTGATTTTTTTTTCTTTTTTTTTTTGATTTCAAAAGTTTTATTTTTTTTAAATTTTTTTTGACTTTATTTATTTTTTAAATTACACTCATGATATTCATGATATTAATCACATTTGTGGTATTCATAGATTACATTCACAGTATTCATTCAATTATATATATAATATATATATATTAATTTTAAATGCTGAATGTCATTTATTTAAGGGGGGAGGGGAGGAGGTCTTAAATACAGGCTTACAGCACAATGGGAGGACCCCGGAGGGCAGAAGTTTGCTACTGATGTTTTACAATCTTGCTTCTAATCTGTTAACGCCCATTATTCAGGGTACCAGGCAAGGAACTTTCCTTAAGCATTCAGGAGGGTGGAACCTGGCAGGGAATTAGCATAGGGAGTATATCAAGGTCAAGGTCCGCAAGCAAGGCAACAGTTACCCAAAACGGGGGCCAGGGCCCTGAAGGTCCCCCTTTTATTAAAAAATGAGCTTCTGACTTGGGTTGCGTGGGATGTCAGCAGGTCACCTTACCCGTTATGGAGACGCCTGCCCAGGCCACACAGGTGCTCTGTCTTAGGTTGGTGAGTGCCCCCCAGGCATTACCTGTCTCTGAATACTCATTATCATACAGGCTCAATCGTGTGTGAGCTGCAGAGTTAACTGCTGCCAAAGATCTCAAAGTGGCACTCAGCTTGCAATCTGTGTTTTTGATACAGAAAAGACCAACAGAAGTCCTATCTCACCCATGGCCAGTAGGCTAAAGGCAACTGGGCCATTCCCTTCCTTAACGAGCCATACTGTACGTTGGTGTCCTTGTAAGATAGTATCCCAAAAGCAACTGGAACTTGAGTTTATAAATTTATAATTTTCAAAGCCAATCGAGATGTATATAGCTACTGAATTAAATTTATCATGCCCAATAGAATGAAAGATTAACTAAATGTGGTAGCTACTTTTGTTGCCAGGGTCTCCATTGTGCTAGCTGTAGTAAGCAATTATGAAATGGTAATCTCAGAAAGAGTAGCAGTGGTGGGCGCCATTGCTATAACACCAACAGTGGCAGCAGCAATGTCAAATTCTCTTCTGGATTGTGTGGACATCCACTGGCATGGATACAACTCCAGTAACACGAACCACCAAGGCCCATTTTTCTTGATCCCAGCACGACTTTAGCTGGCAGCTCTTCTGGAGAATCCAATCTCATAGTTACAGTTCCTAGGCTTACATTAATGCTTGCCAAAGCTGGCGATATTGGGCTCTCAATCTCCATTGGCATCAGAGGGGTAGATTTTTTCATGAAGACCCATTAGGTCTCTGTCATGTTGGGCTTCAGTAGCAGCCATAGGGCACATTCAGTGTTCAGGAATCCAAAGAAGAACCTCATTGTCCTGAGGAAAGACATAAACAGAACCCCAGGGCCACACCAACACTAGATCGGGTCTCCTCCATGTGCTAGTAGAAAGATCCTTCCATCGCTTCAGAGGGTGATTTGCCACAGGAGCTCTCTAGTGCTTGTCTGCATTGGATATTCCGGCAGAATCCACCGATAAACTCCAGTAGAATCCACCGATAAAAAATTTAAAATAGTCTGATTGTTCTTTATTTTATATCTAGAATCCTCATATGAGTGAGTACATACCATGATTGTCTTTCTGGAATTGGGTTACCTCACACAGGATGATATTTTCTAGTTCTATCCATTTGCCTGCAAATTTCATGGTTTCATTGTTTTTCTCTGCTGAGTAGTACTCCATTGTGTATATGTACCACATTTTCTTAATCCATTCTTCAGCTGATGGGCATCTAGGTTGTTTCCAGGTTCTGGCTATTACAAATAGTGCTGCTATGAACATAGCTGAGCATGTATCTTTGTGGTATGAATCAGCATTCTTTGGGTATATGCCCAAGAGTGGTATTGCTGGGTCTTGAGGTAGCTCAATTCCTAGTTTTCTGAGAAACCGCCATACTGATTTCCACAGTGGTTGTACAAGCTCGCATTCCCACCAACAGTGGAGGAGTGTTCCCTTTGCTCCACATCCTCTCCAACATTGACTGTCATTGGTGTTTTTGATCGTAGCCATTCTGACAGGTGTAAGGTGGTATCTCAGAGTCGTTTTGATTTCCATTTCTCTGATGATTAAGGATGTTGAGCATTTCTTTAAATGTCTTTCAGTCATTTGTAATTCTTGTTTTGTGAATTCTCTGTTTAGCTCTTTAGCCCATTTTTTAATTGGATTGTTTAGTATTTTGTTGTCTAGTTTCTTGAGTTCTTTATATACTGTGGAGATCAATCCTCTGTCAGATGTAAAAGACTACAAATAGATCCATATCTGTCACCACGCACAAAACTCAAATCCAAGTGGATCAAAGACCTCAACATAAATCCAGTTACACTAAACTTAATAGAAAAGAAAGTAGGAGGTACTCTTATGAGCCAGACATGGTGGTGCATGCCTTTAATTCTAGCACTCATTCAAGAAGCAAAGGCAAGCCGGGCGGTGGTGGCGCACGCCTTCAATCCCAGCACTCGGGAGGCAGAGCCAGGCGGATCTTTGTGAGTTCGAGGCCAGCCTGGGCTACCAAGTGAGTTCTAGGAAAGGCGCAAAGCT